>CAUYTI010039956.1:0-33810 GCA_963575145.1 Galago senegalensis
GCCAACTCTTCCCAGGCCTGTAGTCCGGCCCTCCAACGGTCTGAGGGACAGTGAACTGGCCCCCTGTTTAAAAAGTTTGAGGACCCCTGCAACTATGACTACAGTTTTCCACCACTATCTATATATATAAAAATACACACACACTCAGGGATGCCTTTTCTCTTCCTTTTTTTTTTAAACTAAGTATCACTATGTCATCCTCAGTAGAGTACAGTGGCATCACAGCTCACAGCAACCTCAAACTCCTGGGCTTCAGTGGTTCTCTTCCCTCAGCCTCCTAAGTAGCCGGGACTCCAGACACCTGCCACAACGCCCAGCTATTTTTTTGTTGTTGTTGTTGTTATAGTTGTCATTGTTGTTTTAGCAGGCCCCAGGCCTGGTTCACACCCACCAGCCCATGTACGTGGCCAGCACCCTAACCACTGAGCTACGGGAACCGAGCCTCCACCTTTCTTAAATTTATTTGCCACTATTTGTTTAGTAGAAAGAGTACCGGAAGGGAAGGTCTCTGTCTCTGTTCAAGGCAGGTTATGAATTCCACATGTGAATCTGAGTTATATGATCCCCTGGTCCCTTAGCACCACAGAACCCAAAGGTACATCATGAAGATTAAATAACATGCTCTGGGGCTAAGCTCAGTGGCTAGTGTGATCCTAGCACTCTGGAGGCAGAGGTGGGTGGATTGCTTGAGCTCACATGTTCAAACCAGAATGAGTTAGAACAAGACCCCTTCTCTACTAACAGAAAAACTGAGGCAAGAGAATCAATTGAGCCCAAGAGTTGGAGGTTGCTGTGAGCTATGACACCAGGACACTCTACCCAGGGTGATAGCTTGAGACTCTATCTCAAAAAAATAAAATAAGAACATGTTTGGAAAACACATTTTATAAATGTAAAGAACGCTAACAATTTCAAGCATATTAGAAAATTCTTCTAGAAATTCATGACATTCTAGAACAACTATTTTCAACCTGTGGGTCGCAATCCAGAGGAACCATATTAAACGGTTGTGGCATTAGGAAGGTTGAGAACCACTGTTCTAGAACAAGGTGCAAGGTTTTCCAACAGCTTTACTATTACAGTAAAAACAAGTAAGAGGTGGGCAGTGAGATCAGTCTAGCAGACCACCTCAAGATGAACTTCTACTGTTCTCAAAAATTACTTTCTCCTGAACCAACATGCCTCTTCAGTATTTCAATTTATTTTATTTTTATTACTGAGAAGAAATTTAGTCAAATTCTAAAAATCCAATTAAATTGCAATAAACAATTTAGACCTGATACTGGTTGAAACATTTTTAAAACAAGCATTCTTCAGTGAAACCAACCATCCCCAAAATGCATTTTATAATCATTAAAAGTCTATAGTACATTTCTGTCCAGTAAGTCATGAACATAGACACCAATATTTTTAGTTATGCGAGTATCTATAAATTAAGCTAGGAGTGCCAGGCAATTTCAGAACAAAATGCATTTTCCTTAAGAGAGTTTTCTAGGTTAGATTATGCAGTTGTTTAATTATGTTTAATTATGTAACACCTGGCTGTTCCAGAGGGACCATTCAGAGACTTGGGAATGGAACAGAGTATGTGTAGTTCTGCCGACACCACGGCCAGAGCACTGCTTTTGGAGTGAGGAACACCAAAGAGGACAGATCTCATAGGACACTGAGTTGGGTGTGTTTATGAGGAATAAAAACCCAAGATAAAATTTAAGCTTCATTTTTGTCACCAAAAAACTCCATCTAAAATTAATCAAGAAACTGATCATTGATGGGAGTCCAGTGTAAACTATTTCAAGTGACTGAATGACAATCTCAGATATTATTTCCATTCACATTCACAAAACAAAGACCTAACCTGGAATGGGGACACAAAGGAAAGGCAGGGCTTGGTTTGCTGAATCTCATGGGGAGGGAATTGCTGACCTAAGGGCAGAACATGAATCAAAGGAGGGGGGAGAGAGATATGGTGGTGAAGAATGTGTGCTAAAGAACCAGGGAGGCCTGGATTCAAACCTGGTTACTGCCTGAGTGGTCTTGGACAAGGGATTTATAGCAATTAGGCCATGGTTCTCTTCTTTTAAGAAGGAAATACTTACTGAATTGCTGAGTATTGCTGAATATTAAATGTTCTGCAAATACAAAGTGCCCCAATTTAGCTATTAGTGTTTGCGAGGAATTTTTTTTGGGGGGGAGGCGGGGGCTGGGTTTGAACCTGCCACTTCCTGCATATGGGGTCAGCACCCTGCCCTTTTGAGCCACAGGCGCTGCCCATGAGGAAAATTTTTTAAAAAACATGACACAAAGCTCATCTGAGTAAGAGAAGAGGTCAGTATGTCTGTGTTTGAATTTAGACACAGAAAGACACAGACACCACAGGGGCTTAAAACAGAAGCCAGGAGCGTGTGTTTTATCCCACATCCAACAAATAGGAGAGTGAGAGCGGAAGGCAAGCAGAGAAGTTAGAATATGGAACCTGAAGGAAAGCGAGAAACTGACCTCCCCACTCAGATGGTGAGGGAGAAGGAGCGTGATTTCTCATTATTTAAAAATTTAAGTCTGTGTAGGTGTCTGCATTTTTATGTGCACATAAATTCTCTTGGTAAGAAAAGCATCTCCAGGAGCTGCTGTCCTGCTGTATAATGTTTCCCCAGCCTGAAAGGCATCCTAGGTTCCCCTCCCGCCTCACAGGCTGCTGCTGCAGCTTGTGTGGAGCTGAGGGGCTCTGGAAACAAGTGTCACCTTCAGTGCTGTCCCTCCTCTCCCGCTTCGATTAGCTATGGGCTTCCATCTCAGGACTTAAAGGATATTTGGTTGTTTCAAAACTTATAGCAGCAGCTCTAATTTTTTCATAGCTAGATGAAGGCAGGATGCAGAGGCAGGGAACATTTGTTTTCAAAACAAATGTTGAAGTCCTCCTTCACTAAGTCGGCATTTTATCCGTCATTCACCACATTTGGCATACACATTCGCTCCTACATTTCAAAGGTTTATTTTTGTTTCTTGGAGTCATTGTCTAGGCTTGACTATAACATCTTTCAGGTTGTTTTGAACAGCTAAAGGAAAAATCAAAGGAAATAATGCCCTACAATGTAACCATGGGTTATTCAATATAAACATGGATACAGCTATAGCAAATTACTCAGAAGTTAGTCAACATGTGCTGGGTACATAAGAGATCCAGGGCCAAGACCTTGAATGACTGCAGGGGTGTGAAGATAAATTGAGATGGTACCTGACTCTCCCATAATTAATCCCCTCACTGCCCAACACTGTGTGTGTAACCCAACTCCCGTGAGTCCCCACACACTAGAAAGTGAGAGAGCTAAATCCTCTCTTTTAATTTTTAATGGGTTGGTGGCCTCCACCATCAGAATTGGATTATATAAGCACACGGTTCTGATGTCAACCTTACCCTCTGCAGATCTTCCTCACTTTTCTTGTTCCACCAGCCAGATGCCCTGTCCTCTAACTGCCTCCTTCCTCTTCCTATTGCAAAACAGTTAGTGTCATACAAACCTATAACTATGTCTAAAAGTCACAAAGTGATCTAGTATCAGCAAGCAGCTCAAATACTTTGAATGTTTTATTAAATGAAGGTTATAGAGTCCGATGCTGCGTCCAATAACTTTATGAATGCTGCTGAGAGGAATGCCGCACCGTGGGCTCACTTTCTCCACCTGTTTCATAGCACTTCGTCTAGCCATTCTCTCTACTAGGATCATTTTCTTTTTCCCACCAAACCAAACAAGCAAACTACCTCCACTCATTTAGAGCTTCTATCTTCCAGATTTTAAAATACTGTAAGTGCACTTTTGATTGACACTCAATTCCTGGAACAAAACTTATCAAAGAAAAGAGAAAAGATACAGAGAGATATCCATAACCAGTTCTAAGACATTGCACTGCTTCCCTGGTTTGAGATGTCAAAGCAAAACAATCTATCATTTCTGCTGGTTGGGCACTGTGGCAGGTGCCTATAGTCCCAGCAACTTGGGAGGCTGAGACAAGAGGATCACTTGAGCCCACGAGTTTGAAGTTGCTGTGAGATATATGACACTAACGCACTCTGCCCAAGACACAGTGAGACTGTCTCAAAAAAAAAAAAAAAGAAAAGAAAGGAAAGGAAAGGAAAGGAAAGGAAAGGAAAGGAAAGGAAAGGAAAGGAAAGGAAAAAAAAATAAATTCTACCACTAAAACCAAGTAGGAGAGCTGATAAAGGAAATGGGTGCTAATCTGCCCCCGGCACCTATACCACCATCCTCTCCTCACATCAACTGTCAATCAAATAAAAGCAAAGACCACATGCAAAGGTGATTAAAGAAAAGGCAGTGAGGGGAAGTTGAGGCAGATGGCCTCACTCATGGCATGTATCTCAGCAAACACCATACCAGAACACGCTATTCTGAGTCCAAATTTCTTAAGTCCATCCTTGAGCTGCCAAACACCGCAGCTATCACTCAGACTATAGTCATGGATCCTTACCCAAACAAGCTGACAAGTGACCTTAGAGTGCTAATTCTGTAGACTGAGAATTTAGTGCATTCTGGTTAAAATCCTACTGAATATGAAATACCAGAGGCACAGTCTGACAGGGACATAATGGCACGGTTTTCCTGTAGCCAGCCTCCTTTCCCACCCTGCCTCCTGAATCGTCCTTATTCCCAAAGCATCTCCAGCCACTGCCCTCAGAACAACATCCCCTGGACTCTCCCCTGCAGGGTTCCCAAATAACAGATTTTCCTCTAGTCACGGAGGTCTCCTGTAGCACCTCCAAAGTAATTCTAGCAAAAAGCAGCAAACATCAGCCTAAATAGTGGTTCCTCTTAGGGGGAAAAAAATCATTAAAGAAATACCTTGGGACACACAGAATTGAACAGGCTTCCTAATTGCAGGGTTTTTAGAGCCTTTCTTACACTAGTTTCATGTTAAACACATAAAACAAAGCAAAACAAACAAAAAAGGCCAAAACTTCCAATAATTTACTTCGTTTTGTTTTGTGGGTGAATATGCACATGTGTGCACACACACACCCCACCCCCCGGATTTCTCTGACTACACTCTGCAAAATGCTGATCTAATGGCAAGGTGGTTAAAAGGAAGACCTGAGTCTGGCGCTCTTCTCGTGTGTATGACTTGACAAATGTTCTATCCTGTTATGTCTCAGCTTTCTTGTTTTTATAGTGGGAAAATAACACCTGTCTATGTAGGAATTGAATAAAACAGCTTCCAAAAGCATAAAGTACTATGAATTTGTGAGGTTTTATGATTATGCCCTTATGCCCAGGGTAGAAGGAGAGCTCTGCCCACATTTCTTACCAAAAAACGTACCTGCCCTCCAGGTACCTCAGAGGCCTCGCTGTTGTGTGGGACTTACTGCCAGGAATTACTGAACCGCCTCTTACTCTCTGCAGGATGAAGGAAACAGACTATCCATCTCAAGTCAAGTTACTCAGTGTGAAGCAGCAGGCTTCTCTCTCCAACTCGCACACTAATATCAGCATCTTCAAAAATATACGCGGTAGAGGGCAGAGTTACCAGGGGAGAAGAGTGGACCGAAGCTTCTCTACTCCCTGAAATGCTTGTGTAGGAGGAAGGAAAGCAAGTAAAGTAGAGCAGGGAATCAGAGAGAGAGAAAAGACCACAGAGCAAGGGTTCCAGGGAGGAAACTCACAAAAAGAGCGAAAAAAGTTAACAATCTTGACATTTCTCCCAGGCTAGGAAACACTGTCTAGTTGGGGCTGTGGCACCCCACCCCACGTTGTAAAAACCACAACCTGAGCACAGTGACAGCCTCCAGGGCCCCAGAACAGAGCCTGGAGGCTGAGGAAACTGTACACAGGCTTTCCCCATCAGGGTAATGAGCAGTAGAACTCGTATGGGATCCAACTGGGCAAAAACACCACACCTGACAATACACTGCAACCACAACATCCCCGAAACCTCTACTACACACTAACTACAAAAAAGGTACTTTTTCTTACCAACTGGTAATATACGGGCTCTGTATGGTCAGATATTTCTATGACAAGGCAATCTTGGTGAATGTGATGATGTTATTTCTGAACATAACAAAGAATTTCATTTTATAGTTTACCTTTGCCTATTACCTTTTCGGTTGTTAAAAAGCAGGCATATTTTTAAAAATCAGAATAAAGCTATATTGTGGGGGGGGGACCCCCAAACCTGTGCTTTTTCCTATTTTATGCATTCGTTCAAAAAAATAAGACTTCCTAGCAAAGACTATAAGCAAAATACCAATACATAGATGTGTACACACACAGAGCTAAGAATGTGTGTATTTATATTTATTGGCAAAACCAAATAAAAAGTTTTACTTTGTAAACTATATCCTAAGATTTCTGCTATTCTAGGTAACACGAGGTCTTTCCTTAAGCAAGAGTGGATGAAAAGGACCATGGTTTTACACGAAACTGGAAGAGTACAGTGACTGTTGTCAGATAAACCTGGAGCCTAGACCTGCTCTTATCACTCAGCAAATTCGTGACCATGACTGAGTCATTTTTACCTCTCCGGGTTTCCAACTTTTTATCTGCAAAATGGGGATCACAGCTGCCATCTCAAAGAATGTTTGTAAGGATTAAAATGAGATAATCCTACAAAGCATTTATCAAATATTAGATACTATGGATATAAAATCTCAAGCAAATGTCTAGCCCCTGACTCCAGGCCAGGCACACCTCATTTGACCTCACGTCACCTCCCCGCACATTCAAAGAGAACCAACTGCTGCCATGTTCTTTAGCAAAACACATAGAGAGCACTTGTTCTTGATGTTTACACAGCCACTATTAGCAGTAGCAACAAAACGCTGTCACATGAAGGTGAAAGTCACGGGGTCACAGCCAAGCAAAGTAAGTTCAGAAGTCTCAGACATCTGAAGCCAGAAGCTTCAGAACCAAGCGAGTCTTCAAGGAAGTCTCCACAGCACTACCTGGCTCTCACCTACCATGAACATACACACCTTCGGTGAGGGAGACACAGGGCTTCTTAGATTATGCTCAGGGCAGCAACACTTTAAAGCCCACTAGGATAAGGGGTTGGGATAAATAAGAACAAGTACAAAATTAAATCAAATGAGTGGGCACTTTCTTTGAGAATCAAGGGCTTTTGGGGGCTTTCCTGGGATACAACAGGTGTCTAGAGTAGCTGGGGCACCACTGAAGATGTGGTCCCGTCTCCCTTTTTCTTAGATAACCCCCCAAAGAGACACTTCTTGAAAGCCAAAAAAAGTGAACACAAACAGTGCGACAACCTTCACACTTGTTGCTGAAGCACTTGCCCTCACCTCTGAAAGCCACTCATAAGAACTGGCAGGGCTGTCCCCATACAACAGCACAAATTGTGTTTAAATTGGGAGACCAGCTGCTCCCTGATCAGTCACCCTTTTATCCTCAACAGAACTTTAATTAGCCCTCATCTGCTTCCTGTTTAATGCTACAAATCTTAACTTTCACCTGTTTGGACTAAACTGCAGGAACTACACCCACAGTAAATTAAAACAATTAACTTTTCATACAGCATGCAATTAATTCTCATTAAGCTGATATTAGGCTATTTGAAAAATGCTGAATGCACATCAACTAGTTTCCCATAAATGACAATGTTCTATACACAAATTCAATAGAAACTCGATCCCACCCATTACTTCTTGCATTTTTTCCATTAAGGAGGTTTTCAAGCTGTCTGGCTTCAATTTCCTGATTTTACTCTTAAGTATGGGCCATGTCAGGTCACGTAACAACAATGAATAAATATCAAAAACATAATGCTGACTTTTAAAAGAAAACCAAGTTACAGAAATGATATCTTACATTAAATAACATTTACATAAAGCTTTTTAAAAAGGCAACTGTACACAGAGTCTTTGGATCACATCTCTCAGACCAGCCAGGAGACAGCCTTCTGGTAGGAAAGACGCCCTCCAGCACACCAACTCTGGAATTAGTGGCTACCTCTGAGGAGGTTAAGAGGGCTATTTATGGCCAGATGGGTGGTGTCTGTTAAAACTGGGAGGGGAACATGAGTACTAATTATATCGGCCTCTGTGCCTTTCTGGATGTTTGGAATGCAGACATACCTCAGATACTGCAGGCTGACTTTCCAGACCACTGCAATAAAGCAAGTAATTTCAATAAAACCAAGTCACATGAACATTTTTGTTTCCTAGTGTGTAAAAAGTTATGATTACACCATACTGTAGTCTATTAAAGTGTGTAATAAGCATTAGGCCCGAAAACAATATATATACCTTAATTTAAAAAGACTTTATTGGTTACAAATGCCAACAGCTGTGAGACATCGGGGAATTAGAATCTTTCCACATGCAGAAGATCTTGCCTCCATGTTGATGGCTGCTGACTGATCAAGGTGGTGGCTACCAAAGGCTACAATGGTGGCTTTGGGAATTTTCTAAAACAAGACAATAATAAACTTTGCTACATGGATGGGCTCTTCCATGAAAGTTTTCTCTGCAGCATACAATGCTGTTTGATGGCGTATTACCTACAGAATTTCTTTCAAAATTTGAGTCAATTCTCTCAAACACTGCTGCTGTTTTACCAACTGAGTTTATGAAATACTCTAAATCAGTGGTTCTCAACCTGTGGGTGACGACCCACAGAAATTGTATTAAAGGGCCGTGGCATTAGGAAGGTTGAGAACCACTGCTCTAAATCCTTTGTTGTCATTTCAACAAAGTTTACATACAGCATCTTCACCAAGAATAAGTTCTATCTCAAGAAATTACTTTCTTTACTCATCCCTAAGAAGCAACTCTTCAGTTATTTAAGTTCAATCATGAGACTGCAGCAATTTGGTCCCATCTTCAGTTCCACTTCTAATTCTAGTTCTCTTGGTATTCCCACTGCCTCGAGTAACTCCCTCCACTGAAGTCTTAAACACTTCAAAGTCATCCAGGAGGGTTGGAATCATCTTGTTCCAAACTGCTCTTAATGTTAATATTCTGAACTCCGCCCATGAATCATGAGTGTTCTTAATGGCATCAAGAATGGTGGATCCTTTCCAGAAGGTTTTTCAATTTACTTTGCCCAGATCTACCGGAGGAATCACTATCTATGGCAGCTATAGGATTACAAAACTATTTCTTAAATAAGACTTTAAAAAAAAAAAAAAGGCTTGAAAGTCAAAATTACTCCTTGATTCTTGAGCTGCAGAATGGATATCCTGTCAGCAAGTTTGAAAACTAATCATTAATCTTTTTCTGTCTCTCCTTTACTGTGGTTAGGTGACCAGGGACATGGTCAGTAAGCAGTAATATTTTAAAAGGAATCTTTTTTTCCTAAGCAGTAAGTCTCAACAGTGGACTTAAAATAGTTAGCAAACCATATGTTGTCTATAAACAAATGTGCTATCATCCAGGCTTTGTTTTTCCATTTAGAAAGCATAGGCAGAATAGATTTAGCATAATATTTAAGGACCCTAAGGTTTCCAGAACGGTAATGAACACTGGTCACCTGCTGCAGGAGACTCCCTAACAAGAGAGTCAGCTTGTCCTCTGAAGCAACGCATTGATTGTTTTCTCATCTCTTGCTATCAAAGTCCTACATGGCATCTTCAAATAGAGGGCTATTTCTGTCTATAGTGAACATCTGTTGTTTAGTGCAGCCACCTTCACCAGTTATCTTAGCTACACCTTCTGGATAACTTGCTGCAGCTTCTCCATCGGCACATGCTGTTTCACCCTAAACCTCATGAACCAACCTCTACTACCTTTAAATTTTTCTTCTGCAGCTTCCTCGCTTCTCTTGTCTTCACAAAACTGAAGAGTTAGGGGCTTGCTCTGGATTAGGCTTTGTTGAAGTCGGTAGGATCTTCTATCCAGACCACTCATACTTCCTCAGTATCAGCAGAAAGGCTTTTTTGCTTTCTTATCATGGGTATGCTCACTGGAGTAACACTTTCAATTCCCTCAAAAAAAAGTTTCCTGCACATTTACAACTTGGCTAACTGGTGCGAGAGGTGTAACTTTTGGCCCATCTTGGTTCTTGACATACATTTTCTCATTAAGCTGACATTTCTAGCTTTTGAGGAGAGAAGACGAAGACAGATGGGAATGGCCAATTGTTGGAGCAATCAGAAAATACAATTACTGACCAATTAAGTTCTCTGTCTTATACAGCACAGTTCAAGGAATACCAAAACGATTTCAAGAGTAACATGCACAGTCACTTATCACCCACAGCTCACCGTAACAGATAGAATAATGATGAGTTTTTGATATACTATGATACAGTAAGCACAGACTGCTGGAAAAATTGTCCCAAGAGACCTGCTCAGCACAGTAGCCACAAACTTCCATTTATAAGAAGTATGATGGCTGCAACACAACACAAAACAAAGTGCAATAAAATGAGATCTGCCTGGATTTCAAAGGACAAGTGGCCAGCAACCAACAAGGAAAGAACTCAAGCTGGCTCCCTCCACTTTTTGATGTCACCACACAGGCACAGGCCTATCTGACAGCTGGGGCAGCACCATATATGGCCCAAGAGAAAAGCCCAAGGAATTCCAATGCCATCTCCCAAACTCATCCTCTGTGAGAGGCTGAACAACAACCCACACACCTCTGGACATGGGCCCTGCTCACCCATCTCAAATCAGTACCTGAGATGGAAACGTCATTTGGATGAATCAATAGACATGATAAGAGGATTTCTTGTTCTGCTGTCAGAACTAGCCCAATAGCTAAGCACATGCAGGCAATGTTCCTTTCCTGCAGAAAGTTAAATGAAGTGAGTGATTACAACTCCAGGCTAAGGGTCAGAACTTTCTGGGCAGTTTCTGCTATTAGAAGTGAATTGGTATGGAGTAGTCCCCAGAAATCTGTATTAAAACAGTCACGATACTGCTGTCCACTGGGTTTGGGAACACCTGAAATAGTTTTGTGTTCAAGATGCTTCTCAGCTCTAACATTCTAAGAAAACAAGGCAACTACATTGTTCCATATGGACCTGGATTCGATGAGGGCAAACTGAGGATATTCTTAACAAATATCTCTTATGACAGGCAAGTTTGAGAAACACCATAATAGGTCGTTCAGACATTAACACCAAATAATAAAAGGCAATTCATTAGATAGATATTTAAGAAAGGATGTCTAAAAAATATAAGGCTGTGGATAAAAGCCAGTTACTTTTGGTATCAATTTTTAAGTTATTGTTTTTCAGAAGGAAAAACAAGCTGCACTGAGTGAATGAGGAATTTCAACTTCACCTTTCAATTTCCTGGAATTTTCCTCCCCCGCTTTCCCCTTTTAATGTAGAGTGTTTCCTTTGAACACACACAGAGCCAACTTGACAATGGAGATTTGATAAGATTACTGCCCCATAAGCCAACATGCAAGTCAGGAACTCAGCAGGAGGTCTGGGGGGAAGGTCCTCTCCCAGCCAGCACACACTAGCCTCAGCTGCTCTGGATTGCAGGGAATGGGTGAATAATTTCTATCAAATACTGATAATCATCCCAAACTCCTTTATATTTCTGACAATCCATCTGACTTCAGAGTGGAAGCTTAACTCATTATTTGCCCTGAAAAAATGAAAAGTAGAAAATATTTTTGGGGATCAAAGCTTCTGGAGACAGCTGAATCAGGTGATCCTGAGTCAGGCTAATCTTGAAACCTCACCCAGTGACCAGGCAGCTGCCCATCTCCGAGGACCGAATGAAAAATCTGAATGAGGTTCTCTGTAAAACTCCCTTTGGCTAGTCAATCACATTAGGGCTGAAGAAAACAAATGATGTCTTTGTGGGCTATTTAATTTAGTATATGATTTTAACTAGTTCTGCATTTGAGACCAATCCAGAGAGGGGCTACTTAACTACTCATACAGCCAGACCTTTCGATGTCCGGGCGACCTGTGAACTCCCTCCTCACTGCTACCCTGTTACCAGTCTTCTATATGTAGCACATCTACCTCTGTCCCCGAATGTCAGGGCTGTGGCCACAGCCATGAAGGTCCTGAAAGAATGTGGGTAAGCCTACAGGCTGAACTCTGGATCTCGATCCATAAAGTAGTGAAATCAATTTAGATGATTATGGCAGGCATTTTTTCTTTTCTTTTTCTTTTTTTTTGAGACAGAGCCTCAAGCTGTCCTCCTGGGTAGAGTGCTGTAGCATCACAGCTCACAGCAACCTCCAACTCCTGGGCTCAAGTGAGTCTCCTGCCTCAGCCTCCCAAGTAGCTGGGACCACAGGCACCCGCCACAACGCCCGGCTATTTTTTTGGTTGCATCATTGTTTTTTGGTGGGCCCGGGCTGGAATTCGAACCCACCACCTTAGGTGTATGTGGCTGGCGCCTTAGCCACTTGAGCCACAGGTGCTGAGCCAGCATTTTTTCTTTACAAAATAGAGCAAGCACATCTCACATAAATGGCTAAGTATAGTACTACTTTGTACGACTCGTGTGTGCACAGGTGTGCTGGTCATACTGTAAAATGGACTTCTCACAATGCATCAAGATGGGAGAAAATGAGAAAGCCACAAAAACAGAAGGGAACGTGCTACTTCCTATAGAACATGCTTTATCTAAAAGACGCTCAATAAGGAAGGGCCAGTAAAACGGTGGGAGAGGTCCATTCGCAGGGTTTTTGGAAAGACCCTGCACCCTCAGCAAGTACCTACCTTGCACAGGCAATAGAAGCACCCTCTGCAAAGCTGATGGGCAACCTGCACAGAAGACGTGCAGGAAGGAATCCAGATGGGAAACAGCTGCCCAGAATCATGTTGGACAATTTTACCAACCCTGTACTTCTGAGTGATTCGTTTTCTTATCAACAGAATGAACATGACATGTTAAACCCCCACAGGTTTCAATTTCAAAGAAATACTATTAGTTAAGCCTAGACAAGGCTCTCCCTCCATCTTTCACTGGGTGCAGAAATTATTGAGTGCAGAGTCAGCACAAGGGAACCATGGCTTAGGGAAGAGAGGAAAAATGAATTTAGATTATGTTTACAGCGAGAGGAGGAGGCACGCTGAACAATCCTCTACTGGAAACACTGCTGAAGTGTTTTTAAACTGAAGATTATACCACCACTTAAGATATTTTTTCTCAAGCTATTTTGCCCAGAACATTACAAAACTGCATCTAGGACTGAAATAGCAGATTGCCTCAAGAGCAAATGACAATATTTGTACCAGAAATGTTGGCAACCAGTGGCACAGATGGGTCTCTGCACAGCAATCTTCAAACTGGGGCTCCAAGAATAACTCCACCTACTGCGCCAGTGCTAAGCTGTGGAATCCACAATCAGAGGGCTCATTATTCCATATTTTTCCACCACCTTCTTCCCAAGGGCACGTACCTGCCTGACCTCCTTTGCCTGGGAAGGGCTCAGAACAAAGTGAAAAAGAGACAAAGGGGAGCACAGTGAGAAGCAGCTGCTGGCAGGGAAAGAAGACAAAATGCTACAAAGCCCAGATGAGCAAAACAGTTATTTACATGATCGGTTTTAAACTTCCCTTTTCATCTTCTCTCCAAGGCTGAGTACCTTTGTTTGAGGAGTCAGTTATTTTTGCTAAAAAGAAATAGTAATCAAGAATGGATAGAGAAGCTGGTGTTAACTACAGTGACTACTAGGATGGCCCCAGAGGCAGTCCCGAGAGGACAGCTCACCAGACAAAAAACCAAATCCCCTTCAACAGCTTGAAGAAGATCTCCACCTTCCAAGGAAGGATCAGCTGTGTGCCTGGTGTGCCTTGCAGTGTGTCCTTTCTGCTCACAGAGTCTACCAACAGGTGTGACCAAAGTGAGCGTTTCTCCAAATGGCTGGGAAAGGCAAAGGAAACCGGAATCCTCACAAAGGGTATGTTAAATAGGAAACCCATGCAATTAAAGTACTGGCTCTGGTATTCATAGCATCCTTTCCTCACCTTTTAAAAAGAACCAGAGGTGGGTGGGAGAAATGGGTTTCTGCCTCTGCATCACCCTGGACTGACTCCCCAGGGTAAACCATAGGATACCCTATGTACTTTTTCAGGCTACTTTTTCAAATTATATTCTAATTACATAAAGCAAAGTGCAGAAAGCAGCATTTGCTCCATATCCTCACATCTCCTATGGAGCAGGAGGAAGCCTGGGAAATTAAGGATTAGATTCAATTAACAAAAGGTTAGGGGTTCAGGCAAACACAATCCTGGCCACTGTACTGTAAAGAAACTGGGTGGTGGTGGCTATAGGAGTGCTCATCTCCCATTTGCCTCTCCCAATGATCAGGGGGCTCCGCGGACAGGCTCAGGTTATAATTTCCTGGACTGTACACTCAGGAAGGTTGAGTTTATCTGCAGAACAGACCTCTCCACCTTCACTACCAAATCTCAATTCACCTGAATCTGGATAAGCCACGTACTGTCACCAATGGAACAAAATTCCCAGCCTAGCTTTACTCTCCCAAAGTGGGCTAAAAACCTAGCAAAACTGAGGGTGTAAATCTCTCCACAATCAGCACTAACAGTACAAGCAAATTCTCACAGAATGCCAAAGTCTAGGAAAAAATATTTCTTCAACTTCAGAATAAAAACTTACCCTACGAAGAGCCTGCTTAAAGGGGCTGGTAAGCAATCTGATTATTTCCCTATCGTCATCTAGGCTCCCCAGCTAGCAAACCTCAACCAGATCTACTCTAAAGGAGTTCAGAATAAGCAGGTCTGCCAACAAAAAGTCACCATGAACAGTGCCAACAACACAAGAGATTTGAAAGTGCTGCTGACACCGGATGTCCTAATAGTCAAGGCAGACCATCAAAAAATGGCTGCGAGAATATTCCACATTGAAAGAAATCTCAAAAATTCTTATCTAACACCTCAATCCAATTCTTGCCAATGTGAAAAAAGATACTGCAATAAATTTATATTTTCTCCTAGATCAAAGCCTTCCTTGTTAGCAATGAGATAGAGTTATAATTTAAAAGAAAAACTTCACCTAAGTATAATCTGTATTAATTTTTAGAACCAACTTTCCATTTTGATTTACTTAAAATTCAAAACTTGCTAATAACAGAAACAGTTTTTAAGTATCACTAAAATTGGATGTTGCTGCAAAATAGAATGGAATATTTCAGAGTCAAACTCAAGGATCTGTGTTGTAAAATATTGGTCTTTGTTACTCTCTCAGCACTCAGCTTATAAAAAGGAGCATGTTCTAGTTTGGTTAATTAACCACTAACATAAGTCAAATAATGAATAAATCAGAACAGAGTAACAGAATCCTTTAAGTTTACTCAGTTTCAGAACAAAATTCAAAGCTATGACAGTAACTCTGGAAGCTGAGAGGAAATGTGCTTCTTCCCACTCACAGTGTTAAGGGTTTTCAGGAGCCTGTTTTTCTGGTGGGGGGTGGGGGTGGGGGCTCAGCTGCTTTAGACTGGCAGTCCAGACAGGAAGAGCTGCCAGGCTTCTGGGGCTGGTCACTAGAGCGTGAGGACAAGATCAGATACAGCCGATGTTTACAGGGTGCTTGGAAACCACCACGTGAAGATGGGAGTATTGCTACACTTAACTCTTTTGTTATACTTTGCAGTCAAGAAACAAGATTGAACAAAAGTCTGAAAGTCTGTCTTACAGCAGCCTCTCTCCCATCTCTCCCCAGTGCTGTGGCCCCTACCCAAATGTTCTGATAAGCTATCATTATAAAACCTCTACAGCAAGTCTTAAAAGATAACATACAGATTAAAAAGGTATCATTTCTGGGTGATGCCTGTGGCTCAGTGAGTAGGGAGCCAGCCCCACATACCGAGTGAGTAGGGAGCCAGCCCCACATACCGAGGGTGGCAGGTTTAAACCCGGTCCGGCCAAACTGCAACAAAAAATAGCTGTGCAATGTGGCAGGCGCCTGTAGTCCCAGCTACTTGGGAGGCTGAGGCAGAAGAATCACCTGAGCCCTGGAGCCGGAGGTTGCTGTGAGCTGTGACGTCACAGCCCAGAAGCCAGAGGTTGCTGTGAGCTGTGACGCCACAGCCCTCTACGGAGGGCAACAAAGTGAGACTCTGTCTCTTAAAAAAAAGAGGTATCATTTTTGTCCAAGAATGACTACTCCATCATAGTGCCACAAAGAGAAGCCCACTCAGATAAACAAAAAATTTATTTTTGTAAAACAAGGAAGTGGATGAGACTAATAACATTTAATAACATCTAAACCAAATGATACAAAACAAAGCAACATCAGAAGAATGCATCCATGACCTGAAGTCCACAGAGAAATCTCCCTGAGGCTCTGGTCCTTTCCTACATAAAGATTGCAGGCAGTGACTGTCTCCAAAAGCTTTCTTTCCAAAATGACTAAGTAGGGAATTAGCCAGGCCCAGTACTCACACCTGTAATCCTAGCTCTCTGGGAGGCCAAGGCAGGAGGACCACTTGAGGCCAGGAGTTTGAGACTAGCTTGTGTAAGAATGAAAACCCATCTTTACAGAAAAATAGAATTAGCTGTGGTGGGTAATCCCAGCAACTCAGGAGGCTGAGGCAGGAGGACTGCATTAAGCCTAGGAGTTTGAGGCTACGGTGAGCTATGACAATGCCACTGCAACCCTAACCCAGATTATAAAGCAAGACAAAGAAAAAGAAAAAGAAAGAAGAAAGAAGAGAAAAGGAAAAAAAGAAAAGAAGTCGGGCATTATCTTTCAAGATTGAGAGAAGTAGGCTAGGCATGGTAACTCATGTCTGTAATCCTAGAACTCTTGGAGGCCAACGTAGGATGATTTGAGCTCAGGAGTTGAAGACCAGCCTGAGCAGGAACGACACCCTGTCTCTACAAAAAATAGAAAAAAATAGCCAGGTGATGTAGCAGGCGCCTGTAAGCCCAGCTACTCAGAAGGCTGAGGCAGGAGTATGGCCCATTAGTCTGTGGTTGCTGTGAGCAACAGATGCCACAGCTCTCCAGCCTGGGCAACAGAGTGAGACTCTTTTCTCAAAAAAAAAAAAAGAAACTTGAGAGATGCATTCATCTACTAAGGATGTAAAACAGAGCCAGAGAATGCCTTTAGTTTGCTTTTATATGACACAGCTGCAAGCAGAGGGCCCTGCTCTACCTGGTGTGCGTGACTCACAGCCTGGTGGCTGCGACACAGCCTTCACTCTGCTGGGCAGGGCCTCCTCTGTTGATCTGAGGCCTCCAAAGACCCTTGCACTCCTGTGAGTGTCAAACAACAGAAGCCTTTTTCAGGAATCTAGTCAAATTTAAGAGAGGGGCCTAAGAATACTCTGTAGGACAGATACTAACTGTCCCTCCCAGTTAACCCATGACTTAAAATATGGCACCACAAAATCAGAACAGCTGATATACAAAAGATGAAGCAAAAACAGAACAAACCCAGAAAGTTCCACAGAGAAAGTTTATTTTTCCATCGCCACAGCACACATTATTCCCACTCTCAAAAGCTTGAATCTCTTCAGTAGGCTCAGCTTTGATGTCGATGGAGATGAGGTGTGGATGTGGAAATGTGCAGAAAAGCCATTCCAATCTCAGTATCATACCATGCTGTACTAATGGCTTTTGTGAACCTTTCTTTCTTAAGAAAATTAAAATGGGCTCAGCGCCCATAGCACAGTGGTTATGGCACCAGCCACATACATGCAGGCTGGCAATTTCGAACCCAGCCCAGGCCAACTAAAGAACTGCAACAAAAAAAAAAAGCCAGGCATTGTGGTGGGCGCCTATAGTCCCAGCTACATGGGAGGCTGAAGCAAGACAATCACTTAGCCCAAGAGTTTGAAGTTGCTGTGAGCTGTAACAACTCAGCACTCTACCAAAAGCACCATGGTGAGACTCTGTCTCAAAAAAAAAAAAAAAAAAAGAAAGAAAAAGAAAAGAAAATTAAAATGCTAGGGGGTTGGACAAAATATTTCACCAGGCACTACAGTAGTATTAGGACTTTTACCCCCATTTATTCTTTATTTATATGGGGTGCGAGTGCAGCTCTGATACGCTCATCTACTGAGTGTAGCGAAGTCAGGGCCAGATCATGGTTTTCATTTAACATTCCACTTTTGAGTGAGCCATCGAAATTACCTTCTACTCATTCGTTCTGGTGTTGAGGGGACTAGGTGCTTAGTGTTCAGGTTCTAGAAGACCTCTGGGCAGTGGGCCCTGCTGCAGGGTGGAGAACGTGCACAGATGACAGGGCCAACAGTCTCAAGTGCAGAGGGAGGTCCCTCACTTTGATCTGCACATCCACACAGGTCCTTTCTGTCAAAAAGCGCAATGAGAAACCCGAGAGGGACAACTGTCTGGCAGAGGGCAAGTTACAGCTTGCTGCTGAAGGAGGGTGGTAATGATGATTCCTGGCTCAGTGATGTCCCCTTCAGTGGGGACACACTTACTCAGTGATGACACACTTACTAGGACTAGCTTCAGGCAAACAGGAGCTCAGGGGCAAAAGATGGGGCTCACACAGGGATGGAACTACCAGCAGCAGGAGGGCAGCCACAGCGGGTTCAAACACAGACAGCCCACAGGCCTCCAGGAGGGAAAGCAATGCCTAAGAGGTTAGTGCAAGAAGAGACCCAGAGGCCCCAAGTGGGAATCGCAGGTATAGGCCAAGCGCCCAAGAGGGCTGCACAGACAGCAGAGTGGAAGCTGGTGGAGGAAACGCCCTGTGGTACAATGAACTGAGAAGGCCTTAGACCAGAGTCCAGATGCTATGTAATTTTACTACGGCTTTGTTATTTTATAATCCCTGTTTCCTTGCAATGGGTGTTGTATTTGATTGAAGAACCGAATGGAAAGGTCAGGGAATCATTTCTTCTTCCTCAGGGGCCAGGAAGAAAGGTACAATAGAACCTCTGTAAGCTGACCACACAAGGGACTGTAACAAACTGGTCGACATAAGGAGCTAGGCCTACTGTACTGAGCAGTGCACGTGGTGCATGTCTAGGGTATGAAGATTAGGTCAAGTTAAGGAGGTGGTCACTTACCGAGGTTCTACTGTGATTCTTTCTGTCTCCATGGTCTAAGACCAGCATGTTTTACAAGACAAAGGGTTACTTAGAGATCTCACATGGCAGATATCTAGAATGTTCCACAATCACTGCCTCCCCTACTCAGGCCCTGGGTAATCTCCTCACATACAGGTACCCAGCTAAGTTGGGCCTGGGGTTCTGTGTTATTGTAAATTGCTATGTTTTGGAGTACTCTGTTATTTAGCAATAGAAGGAATATATCTCCTTCAATATAAAAATTTAAGCAACTGAAAACAAGCGTTCCTTTCATGGAAAGCTTTCTAACTCCATATTCAGCTTCCTTTCCCATCTTCAAGACTTTATTATGGCCCTACTTTATGGGACAGAGTAACACAACAGAGTGAAAAGAGCTTAAGGCGTATGTTCTTTTCCTTAATAGTTCTTTCTGATAAGGAAATATATGTACATGATGCAAAATTTAAAAGATTCAAGGGTTGAGCTTGGTGGCTCAGGCCTATAATCCTACCACTTGGGAGACCAAGGCAGGCTGGATTGCCTGAGCTCACAGGTTCAAAACCAGCATGAGCCAGAGGAAGACCCCTCCTCTAAAAATAGCTGTGTGTTGTGGCGGGTGCCTGTAGTCCCAGCTACTTAGGAGGCTGAGGCAAGAGAATTGCTTGAGCTCAAGAGTTTGAGGTTGCCATGAGCCACTACCAAGGGCAACAAAGTAAGACTGTGTCTCAAAAAAAAAAGATTCCAAAGAAGACCTCACCTTTGCAGGTGTATGCTTAAACGTCATTCCAGTGAAGCCACTCCAGAACTCAGCATCTCTCTTTTCCTTGCTTAACTTTCTTCTAAAGCATCTGTGACCACGACATACTATCAATCTCTGAAATTGTAAGCTCTACAATTCAAGCAGGTCTGCAGGCCCCAGGATGGTCCTGGTAGGTATGGATGAATAAAAAGGAGATACAGTGAAAAAAGTCTCTATATTCTTGACATGACTTGATTGCTATTGTGATAATAAACACAGGATACTCAAATACTTTTCATACTACATTTGTCAACTTTTGAGCTAATGTTTCACAAGAAACATTTTTCCACAAAACAACCAACTTTTCCCTCAGTACACATCTCAGAACAAAAACACATGATAGTAAAGAGTTTTTTCTTTTTTTTTTTAATGTTTTCATTTTTTGTTTTTATTTATTTAGAGACAAGAATCTCCCTTTGATACCATGGGTGGAGGAGTGCCATGGCGTCATATCTCACAGCAACCTCCAACTCTCGGGCTCAAGTGATTCTCTTGCCTCAGCCTCCCAAGTAGCTGAGACTACAGGTAGCGCCTGCCACAACCTCCAGCTGTTTATAGAGATGGGGTCTCACTCTTGTTCAGGTCTTGAACTCCTGAGCTCAGGCAATCCACTTGCGTTGGCCTTCCATAGTGCCAGGATTACAGGAGTAACAGGCCACCATGCCGGGCCTATGATTCTAGTAATGACCTGTAAAGAAACTTTTCACCTACTTCACATTAATAAGATTACAGAAATGTATTGGAATCAATTATTTTAAGTGAAGGGGCTACAAAAGAGAAGGAAAATAAAAGGGAGATGAAGCAGCAGAAAGGGAGATTAGGAGGTGACCAAATAGAAGCATCTCTTAACACGAGCCATTTACATTTGTACCTTCAAAACACTCCTCACTAAAAGAATATATGAAAAATGACCAAACAGACTCTACAACTGACACTTTCAACTCATCCACCATTAGATTAATCCATCTTTCAACTAAGCCATGCCTGGCCCAATAAAAGTATTTTTCATTCAGTTTTTGTAAAATTCCACTTTGGTTTTAATATATATAGGTATTAAATCTGAAATGTACAATTTCAAATAAAAGTTTATTGTATCTCAAATAAGAAGCCGTACAATTAATCAAAGTATGTGCCTAAACTGCTGACACAGCTTTGCTTTGCTGTTCGGTGGCTCGTGTGTTCCAGCAACAAGAAAACTGGAAAGCAAATGGCAGATGATAAAACCACAAAAGGCATCTTCCACGGTGTGTTGAAAATTCAATGTTTTTCCATGCAAAAAGTGGTCCAAAGCCTGAAAAGTAGGAGCAAGGTCTGGTGAATATGGTGCATGACAGAGTTTCCAAGTCCGGCTTCTGAAGCTGGAGCAGCACTGTTTGTGCAACAGAGTTGTCTTGCAAGAGGATTGGCCTGTCTCTAGTGACCAATCTTAGTTGCTTAATCACAAGCATCCTCATCATTTCAGTGGCAACAGACCTGTGCTGTAACTGACTAACCAAGTTTCATGAAGTCATGGTAGGGCACTACTAGCAATAGAACACCAAACAGACACGGTTAGCTCTTTGCAATGACTACGCAGTTTTAGACTGCATTTGGCACTTTCTTCTGCCAAATTTGATTTAAGCATTGTGTCAAACACTTGTGATTGTCAAAAAAATGCATTTTTGTCACAGATAACAATACAATGTAGAAAGGGTTCACTTTCACATTGTGACAGCAAAGAAAGGCAAGCTTCAAGACAATTCCTCTTCTGATGCCCTCAGTTAATTCATGTAGAACCCATTTGTCCAGTTTCTTTACCTTGCCAATTTGTTTCAAATGGTCCAGAATTACTGGAATAGTAACATCAATCCTTGCTGCTAATTCACCCATAGGTTGACATGGATTTGCTTCCACTACAGCAGCAGTTCTCAACCTGTGTGTCGAGACCCACAGGAACTATATTAAAGGGCCACAGCATTAAGAAGGGTGAGAACCACTGCACTACAGATTTCAGCTCATCATTATCCACCTTGGTCTCAGTTCACCCACATGGCTCGTTATCAAGATTAAAATCACCAGAACAACATCAACATGCCATGCATTCATTAGCCACATCCTTCCCAAATGCTTCACTGATATTCCAAATTGTCTGCAGAGCTACAGTGGTTCCATGATGGAACTCAATATTCAAAACTAGCATGCATATTTTACTTAGCCATGATTTCATAAAAATTGCTCTAAAAAATAAATTTTTATTTTTTAAAGAGGCAGAGTCTCACTTTGTCACCCTCGGTAGAGTGCCGTGGCATCACAGCTCATAACAAACTCCAGCTCTTGGGCTCAGGTGATTCTCTTGCTTCAGCCTCCTGAGTAACTGGGAATACAGGCACCCACTGCAACGCCCGGCTATTTTCTTGTAGCAGTTTGGCCGGGGCCAGGTTTGAACCCACCACACTCAGTATATGGGGCCAGCACCCTGCTCACTGAGCCACAGGCGCCGCCCAGCTCTAAAAAAAATTTTTGAACGATAATCACAAACCAAAACATGTGTCTGAAAGAATGAGGATGTACCTTCACAATAAAAACAAAAAAAAAGTCAAAGTGAAATGGCAGATATCAAATGTCAAACTTAGTACTTCAGGAAACTGCATATTTCATACTTAACCGAATCTAATTTTACTTTACTAATTCAAAATGATTATAGATATTTCAGATAGCGACTGCATCATCTTCCCAATCACTTTATTATTTATAACCAAGTCTTCTATTGAAGAAACTAAATTTTCTGTGCACTAAATGGTGCCATAGGTTGGCATTACTCTTAACTTTTCTTTTTTGGAGACACAGTCTCACTCTGTTGCCCTGAGTTGACTGCTATGGCATCATAGCTCACTGGGCTCAAGCAATCTTTTTGCTTAAGCTTCCCAAGTAGCTGAATCTACAGGTACTTGCCACAATGCCTGGCTAGTTTTTCTCTTTTTACTAGAGACAGGGTCTCTCACTCTTGCGTAGGCTGGTCTTGAACTTCTGAGCTCAGACTCAACCCACTTTGGCCTTCCAAAGTGTTAGGATTACAGACATGAGCCACCTCACCCAGCTATTCTAAACTTCTAACACAATCCTCACACCTTCCCTTATTAGCTGCAAATTGTACATTTCCCAGGTATAGCACATAACTTAAAACTATAACAAAGACTATTAGAAATTTTCGGTTTCCATAGCTCAGTAAAGTTAGTCCTTTGCAAGGGGATTAAATAATTAGGCTTGCTGAATTCTCACTACCTGCGACACCTGCCTCTTCATACTGATCCAAGTATCACTCTTCCAAACTGGGTAAACCATATACATAATTTCCATCTCATGCTCCTCCCATCTCCAGCTCTTGAATTACTAAATTCCAGACAAACTAATTTGAGACTTGGGAATCTGTATCCTGCCTTTGTCTGTTTATTTATCTCCTCCTTTCACCTGGGGCTAGAGTGCCATGGCCTCAGCCTTGCTCACTGGGGGGGAGGGGGGTATTATATAATCATCTCACTTTCGCTCAGGCTGATCTCAAACTCCAGAGCTCAACTTACCCCCTCCTGCCTCAGCCTCCCAGAGTAGACTTACCCAAAATCTGAAACAGCAAGAGACAGTGGTATTTCAAAGATCCAGGACACAACTTTTTACTTTCTAAAAAGTAATGAAAGCAAAAAAGAAGACTAAACCCAGCCAGAGTGCCCTAATAACATTCCTCCAGAAGGTTTTCTGAACATCTCCAATTCTCTCCTGCCCCTTGGAAGAACATACCTGTGATGTGACCCCTGCCGTGAATGTAAACTCCCAAAGTTCAAAGCTGTTGTCTTATACTTCTTCTTTCCCTTCTGCAGTACTTACCAGAGTCAGGAAACTTGACTTTTAACAAGTGAAAATTATCCAATCCCTTAAAATTACTGCTTCCTGCTGACAGTAGGCCCCTATCATCCTGCCATGAAATATTAAAGGAGTATATGAGGCATTCCTAAGCCTCACATTATTAAGCACAATTAAAAAGGCACATGGTTTATGGTATTACTGAACCAATAAGCAATTGCACTGCCTACATAAGATAATAATGATGTTTATAAACTTAACACTGCTAAAATGTCAACTATGACTCAAGAAGGAAGCATTTTGAATGGGACTCTTTAAAATCTGAGACTCAACGGAGAAGGGTACTGAACCCCACGTTACTGACATAATCCAGTGATTAAAAAGTTATTCACTTTTAGAGTCTCAAGTCCCAATTTACAATCATTCCAAAATGTTACTATTCTCTATTTAGGTAATAAAAAACAGCAGCAAAGTTCTTATCACTGTATGGTGTGCTTTAAAATTATTTCAAGCGGCTCAGCGCCTGTAGCTCAAGTGGCTAAGGCTCCAGCCACATACACTTGAGCTGGCGGGTTCAAATCCAGCCTGGGCCCGCCAAACAACAATGATGTCTGCAACCAAAAAATAGCCAGGCGTTGTGGCGAGCGCCTGTAGTCCCAGCTACTTGGGAGGCGGAGGTGGGAGACTCTCTTGAGCCCAGGAGTTGGAGGTTGCTGTGAGCTGTGATGCCACAGCTCTCCACCCAGGGGGACAGCTTGAGGCTCTGTCTCAAAATAAATAAATAAATAAATAAAATTTAAAAATGAATAAAATTAGTTCAAGTTCAAATTTGAACCACGGTAATGAGTAAGTTACAAACTAATGGACATCTTAATCTGTGAGCTGGTATCACAGGTAAAGAAAAAGGAAAATTTAGGGTTTTATTGTTATTTTTTTCAAATGCAATTAATTATATAAAAATTCTCTGGGCTCAGCTCCTGAGGCGTCAGCCACATATACCTGAGCTGGTGGGTTCGAATCCAGCCCAGGACTGTCAAACAATGATAACTACAACTAAAAAATAGCCATGTGGGCTATTGTGGCAGGCGCCTGTAGTCCCAGCTACTTGGGAGGCTGAGGCAAAACGCTGCTGTGAGCTGTGATACCACAGAACTCTACCCAGGGCAATATAGTGAGACTCTGTCTCACCAAAAAAAAAAAAAAAAAAAAAAGAAGAAGAAGAAGAAGAAGAAGAAGAAGAAGAATTCTCTGGCTTGCAGTACTATCCACCCCAATATAATGTAATTAAAATTTTAGGGTTTGGGATCCTTCTCTGACATCCTTTTTCACTCCTTAATTAAGATTTTTCATTGGCTTTC
The DNA here is from genome assembly GCA_963575145.1 of Galago senegalensis. Classification (NCBI taxonomy): domain Eukaryota; kingdom Metazoa; phylum Chordata; class Mammalia; order Primates; family Galagidae; genus Galago; species Galago senegalensis. Next base: position 24,944 of record CAUYTI010039956.1, read on the forward strand.
AAGTGAAATTCAACTTTTGACTCTAAGATAATTTACATTTAATTTGACATTTAAGCCACCTTTTCACCATTACAGATAATGGCCAAATGAGGTCCCCTTAGACAAGGGCTGATTTGACAGCCACCCACAATTTTAAAACTAAATTTAAAACTAAAATAACCCAAGATTACCTAATTTCTCTTAATTTGGAAAGGAATTAGTGAACCCCAACCCCTAAAAATGAGAGGACGGTAATATTTCATAAAAGGATATCTTCTGTTTATAGTACCTCCAAGACAATTACATATAAATTCAATAAATATAATTTGAAATAAACTCATAATTTCATCTCTGCTTCCGTGAACAGAGAATATCTCTCCTTGAACAATTAATGGGCAGTGAACAAAAGACCCATACTGGTCACTTCTATGCTCTTGGAGTTCCAGGGAGTCTATGGGGGCAGAAGGGAGTATAGTCAAGGGAGGAGGAAGAGAAGAAAGGGGCCAGGGATCCCTGAGTCCCTGAAGAACTGGGGGAGAGGTTGAAGTGCTAACCCGACTTCCTCATCTAGAGGTGAGAAAACTGAGGCCCAGGTAGACAGTGATGTGCCCAAAGTCCCAAGACCAGGACGTGACAGGAATTAGGCCCAGGTTGCCTAAATCAGCTGCCGAGAGAGTGGAACGCTTGGGCAATACTCAGTAAAGTTCAACCTGCCACCCCAAGAGCACCTTTGCATGTCTTCACGTCACACTCCTCTCCAAGAAACAACACAGGATGAACGCTGGCAGGGGGTCACCATCTGGATAACATAAATGGGCTATCTTCAACAGTAGCTACAAGGCCAGGTACAGGGGCTCACACCTGTGATCCCAGCTCTATGGGGGGCTGAGGCTGATGGATCCCTTGAGCTGAGGAGTTCCAGACCAGCCTGAGCAAGAGCGAGACACCATCTCTACTAAAATAGAAAAAACTAGCCAGGCATCATGACAGGCACCCTGGGAGCCTGAGACAGAAGATCTTTTGAGTCCAAGAGCTTGAGGTTGCTGTGAGCTATAATGAGGCCGTGGCACTCTATTCAGGACAATAGACTGAGACTCTGTCTCAAAAATAAATAAAAAAGAAAAAAACAGTACTTATGAGATATCTTGTATGTTTGGTTTTGATTTTTACACTTTCATGAGGCCAAGATTAACTCCCTCCTTGTTGCCCCCAAAAGGAATGTCCTACTAGGACATTACAAATGGAGTATAATGCAATATAAGCAGAGAACACTGAGATGAAGTGATTAGGAGGTTTAGTAAGTAAGAAAGACTTGGGTGGCGCCGGTGACTCAGTGAGTGGGGTGCTGGCCCCATATAACAAGGGTGGCAGGTTCGAACCCAGCCCCGGCCAAACTACAAAAAAAAAAAAAAAAAATAGCCAGGCATTGTGACAGGCGCCCATAGTCCCAGCTACTTGGGAGGCTGAGGCAAGAGAATTGCCTAAGCCCAGGAGTTGGAGATTGCTGTGAGCTGTCTCTAAAGACTGTCTCTAAAAAAAAAAAAAAAAAAAGAAAGAAAGAAAAGAAAAAAAGACTTTGCCGGAAATGGCAAAAAATACTGCATGATGCTGAAGAGCTATGCTTGAGAAAGTGAGAAAGCTATTCTCTAGGGCCTAGCTCTAACACAGCTGGAAACAGGGTTTGTAAATAAGAAAAAAAAGCCCTATGTTTAATAAGCTTCATCAGTAACTTGGAGAGGGGTGGAGTCTCTCAAAAGCCAGAGCTTTTCATGCTTGAAAAACATGTACAACGATCACCCAAGATCTGGTCAAAGGCAGGTTCTGATTCAGTCTGTCTGGGGTTGGGCCTGAGATTCCCTGGTGATGCTGATGCCAGTGGTTCACACTACATTTTTTTTTTAAATTGACACAAAATTGAATATATTTATCTAATGCAGAGTATATTCTGATGCAATGTGTAACAATCAAATCAGTAATTAGCATATATTATCACCTCAAACACTTATCATTTCTTGGTGTTACAACAGGTCATACAATACAGTGGGTATAAAAGCCACATTTCAAGGTATGTTTATTTCACAACTTAGATGGCTAGCTACAATGACATGTGAGTCTTCTTCCTTCTGGTTACCATCAGGCCCTATAGAAAGAAGTATCAACATAATTTCTAGGGGCAGAGGGTGAGGAGGCACCCAAGTCCAGTAAGTATGAAAGCACTCAGTACAGCATCATGGTTATTTAATACAAAAGAATGTGCTCTCAGCTGGGGAAAGGGGGAGAAGGGTAGTGTCTGCCACACAGTCAAGGCTGAGTTACAGAGCATGATGTAAGTCTTCTTACTGAGTGGCCGAGTGGACCAATAAGTACTTACGTGAATGAAAGTTAATCTTGCCTTACATGAAAAGGAAACTAAAACCTATATGGTCTACAATGGGTTTTTTTTTGGGGGGGGGGTTCTGTTTTGTTTTTTTGTTTTTTTTTTATCAAGCTGTCACCCTGGGTAGAGTGCTATGGCATCACAGCAACCTCAAACTCTTAGGCTTAAGCAATTCTCTTACCCCAGCCTCCCAAGTAGCTGGGACTACAGGCACCCGCCACAACGCCCAGCTATTTTTTGGTTGTAGTTGTCATTGTTGTTTTAGCTGGCCTGGGCCAGGTTCAAACCCACCAGCCAGAGTGTATGTGGCCTGCGCCCTACCTACTGAGCTATGGGCACCGCCACCAATGGGTTGTTTTTTTCCAAGAGTCCTGAGACTTTTTTATTTCTCACAGCCCAGAAGAAACCCAGAGTTATTGACCATGGAGCAGGGTGGCTCTCAAATAGTCACATCATTATTATCAGTGACACTGGAACATCATTTCTGCAATCTTATGTGCCTTAGTGAAAATGTAAGCTTTCTGAAGACTACTTTGCATATGTAGCCTTTGTCTGCTATTCCATATTTGAGGAATAAAATTTTTTAAACTAGCTTTAGGAAGAGGTATGTATGGTTTTAGAGTCTGAGGTCTAAACTCAAATCCCTTCCAAGTATTAGTGATATGACTTGGGCTTTCTACTTCCCCAACCATAAAATAAAGACAATAGGCACCCAGTGACAGTCCAGTGAATTCTTCCTATACTTGGAATGCCCAGCAGCTTGGTGCCCAGCCCAGTTTGGTGACAGTGATGATCTTATCACTGTCACTCTTCAGGCCACCCTTCTCCATCTGAGCCAACCAATCCCAGTTTGCTCTGTACTAAATATTCGTGTCACTGTGCAGGCTCCATTCTCCATGAGTTAACCTTCCAAGACAGCAACACCTACTTTTCAGACATTTCTGTGTCCTCATCTAAGCACTGTGGTACACAGAAAAGACTATAAATCACACGCACAACTGCTCTCTCCACTTTTCCCAATGCCATCTCATCAACAGTCCTCCCCCGACTTCCCACCACCTCCTCCCATCCTCATTCTGTCAAAAGACAGCACAGTACCCCTAAGAGGAGGAAGAGCGCCTAAACCCACATACCAGTGTCTCCCAGCATCGAGAACAATGTGTCTTTTGTGAGCCAAAAGCGACTCATCTCTGGAAGCATGGTGTTAAGAAATGGACTGCCCTTTTTCTGCCATTTTAGTATTGATCACATAGGGAAGCCTGTTTACTGAAAGCAAAGACCTGGAAGACTAGTTTACAAACAGTTGCATGTGACTACATTAATATCTATGTGAGGATGTCCAACCTTTTTTCTTTTCTGCCATACAGTGGGAAAAGAGCTGTCTTAAGCCACACATTAAATTCACAAACACAAAAGCTGATGAGCAAAAAGATCTGTGCATAATTTTTGCACTATCTGACACCAGATACGCAAGACAGTCCTCAAATAATCAGCATGCAGCCTGCAGGCCACAGGTTGAATACACCTGACAGCCTTTTTTTATGTATCCTCACTCAACCCCCACAAGAACCTTGGAACACATTTAGGACTACCATCATTATCACCAGACATACAGACAAAGACAGGCTTAAGGAGCTTGATGTAAGAGATGAGTGTGGTCTCTGGCCTTGGAACCTGTTCTCTCATTCTCTAAGGCCGGGATCTCCCTAGTGGGGAGTGGTGCAGACATGAATACATCTTTGTTATCAGAAATACCTATGTTGGGGGTGGTGCCTGTGGCTCAAAGGAGTAAGACGCTGGCCCCATATGCCGAGGGTGGCCTGTTCAAACCCAGCCCTGGCCAAAAACTGCACAAATAACAACAACAATAATAATAAAAAGAAATACCTATGTCATTTAACTATTCACATTTCTGATAAGGAGACTCCTGGGGCTCACTTTTATCAGTCTGAGCTGCATCCCTGTAGGTGATCAGAACCTGTAAGTGATGGCCTACCACCTGAAGGCTCTTAATCATAGCTTAAACAAGTCTCTGGTGTCAAAATGTAAATGGCAATGAGGAGTCAAGGTTGAAGCCAAAACCCTACATTTTCCCCCGATGACAGACCCTGCCCTATAACGAACCTTCCCTTGGGCTTGCATGTCTCTTTTGCCAATTCAGAGCAGAAGCCAAAAGCTAGCCTTGGAGTTTGGCCTTGGCCATTTAAGCCCATTTTAAAGTCTTCCTTGTGTCTTGGGAGCATCTGAGGGACCCTATTCACCTGTATGAAGGCTCTTCTCTCTCACTGGCCACACATCCTTTCTCCAGCTGAAAAGGCTTTTTCTTTTTTGAGACGGAGCCTCAAGCTATCCCCCTGGGTAGAGTGCCGTGGCATCACGCTCACAGCAACCTTCAACTCCTGGGCTCAAGCGAGTCTCCTGCCTCAGCCTCCCAAGTAGCTGGGACCACAGGCGCCCACCACAACGCCTGGCCATTTTTTTTTTGGTTGCAGCCATCATTGTTGTTTGGCGGGCCCGGGCTGGGGATTCAAACCTGCCACCTTAGGTGTATGTGGCTGGCGCCTTAGCCGCTTGAGCCACAGGCGCCGAGCCATGAGATGGGCGTTTTTTAAAAAACATCAAGGTAGATCTAATATGTTCTACAAAGTGGGGCGGCTCAGCCAAAGGTGAAGTGGAAAAGTTCTCTAGTATTTCTTTATTATCTTGCTGCAACCAGAAATCCACATGAGGAAATGGCATCCAGGAATACAGTCCTATCTGAAGTTGTTCTATCTTTGCATCGTAAATGCTAATCATTGGTCCCCCTGTTAAAGCCCGTGCAGCGCATAGTTCTTCCTCTGGACCCCGATCTTGAAAAGAGGCTCTGTAAATCTCTGCAGTTTTAATGTTAACAGCAATGCCATAAATGACTGGAAGTGGTTTTCATTTTCTTCTCCGTCATTTAATTCTGTCACGCATAATGTCACTAAGTGAATATCATCTTCTTGACTGTCAAATTCACTGAGAAGTTGATGGGTAAGTTTTCGTGACAACTGCCTATCATCACTGAAGCCTCCCACGAGGTGCACTTCTAGCCTTCCACATTGAGTGTGGTCAGAAAAGGATTTTATGGATTTCATGATCAAGGGGACCTCAGCTTTGTGTTGCTTCCATCACAGTGTGTCAGGCAGGTTGCCCCATTACCTCCAGAGGTGGGTGAGCTCGGACGAGGTTCCCAGCCGACTGCGGCAGCCGCACTCGCTGCCCCTCTACGAACAGCGGAATCCTGGACACGGCCGCCAGGGCTCAACATGAGAATTTTTTTGAGACAAAGTCTTACTTTATCACCCTCAGTAGAGTGCTGTGACATCACAGCTCACAGGAACCTCCAACTCCTGGGCTTAGGCGATTCTCTTGCCTCAGCCTCCTAAGTAGCTGGGACTACCGGTGCCCACATCAATGCCTAGCTATTTTTTTGTTGCAGTTTGGCAGGGGCCGGGTTCAAACCCACCACTCTTGGTATATGGGGCCAGCACCCTACCCACTGAACCACAGGCCGCCTGAATTTTATTTATTTATTTTTTTGAGACAGAGTTTCACTATGTCACCCTCGGCAGAGTGTCGTGGTGTTGTAGTTCACAGCAACCTCAAACTCTTGGGCTTAAGCAATTCTCTTGTCTCAGCCTCCTGAGTAGCTGCAATTAAGGGCGCCTACCACAATGCCCAGCTATTTTTTTGGTTGCAGTTGTCATTGTTCTTTAGCAGGCCCAGGTCGGGCTCGAACCTGCCAGCTTTGGTGTATATGGCCAGCACCCAACTCACTGAGCTATGGGGCACTGAGCCTAAATGAGAATATTTTTTAACAGTTCCATGTATGTGATTACATTTATAGTGTGTAGGATTTAAACATAACAATAAATGCTAATGATCACTCACTATGATTTATATTTTGTGCATTCAATACTTTATCTACATTATATCATTCAATCCTTTATAAAATTCCTATCACACAAATTTTGATATAATCTCCATTTTATAGATTAGGAAAGTGAGGGTTAGAAAGGTTAAGTTACTTACTCAAGATCGGTTGATAAGAGAGCCAGGATTTAAACTAGAGACTCCAGAACTGGTGCTGGAGTTGGTGAGTGGACCTTGCTCCCTATTTGACTGGCAAGTAGAGTGAACTTTAAATATACTACAGGGGCGGGGTACAGTGGCTCAAGCCTGCAATACTAGCACCGTGGGAGGCTGAAGCTGATGGATTGCTTGAGTTCCGGAGTTTCAGACCACCCTGAGCAAGAGAGAGATACCTCCTCCCCACAGCCCTGGCCACCATCTCTACTAAAAAATCAGCCAGACATGGTGGTACATGCCTGTAGTCCCGCCCTCAGGAGGCTGAGGCAAGAGGTATCACTTGAATTCAGGAGTTTTTTGTTTGTTTTTCTAATGAAATCATAGCTGTCATGGGATAATAATGCAATCATGGGAACTCAGGAGTTTGAGGCTGCTGTGAGCTGTGGTGACACCATGGCACTCTACCCCACACAACAGAGTAAGACTGTCTCAAAAAGAAAAACAGCAAAAGGGTGGTGCCTGTGGCTCAGTGAATAGAGCGCTGGCCCTATATACCTAGGGTGGCGGGTTCAAACCTGATCCCGGCCAAACTGCAAATTGAGAATTGCCAAACTACAAATTGAGAATTGCCTAAGCCTACGAGCTAGAAGTTGCTGTGAGCTGTGACACTACATCACTCTACTGAGGGTGACAAAGTGAGACTCCATCTCTAAAAAAAAAAAAAGAAAGAAAAGAAAAGCAGTAAAAATCTTAATGTTATCTCCAAAATCTCAAACAGATTTTTTTGTTGCTATTAAAGGTCTCAGGACTCTAAATGAGTGAAGTTCAGTAAGGTAGTTCCCTTGCCTATAATCCTAGCAATCTGGGAGGCCAAAGCAGGTGGATCATCTGAGCTCACATGTTCAGATCAACCTAAGGCAGAGTGAGACCCCCATCTCTGCCTGGCACTCTACTGAGGGCGACAAAGTGAGACTCTGTCTCAAAAAAAAGTAAGGCAGTTTCCTATGGCCTCCTTGCTTAGCCAAACCTTTCCCTTACTAGAGTTGAAAAACAAAACAACTTCACCAGTTGTTTGGAACTCATATTACAGACACTGGGCTAATCTTCCAAATGTGTTTTAAAAGATCTTACAAATTACTAGGAGAAACAAAACCCAAACCAGCAAAAATGTGGGCAAAGGATATAGATAGCGTACACAAAATAAAACTCAAAACGGTCTCAAACATATAAATAAATGTTCAACCTCACTCATGAGATGCCAAATGAAACTACTCTGAGATAATGTTTCATCTATCAGATTACCAAAGGTCGAAAAGTCTGGTAACACCCTAGGTTGGCTAGAGTTCCAAGTGTTATACAACACACTGGAGTCAATTGTTCCCACTTCTATAGCTTGACCATAGCAGATAAAATTCATATGTGTTTTCTGTATTTGGGGATTGCCGTTGCATTCCAATAATTTACCTAAAAAACATACCAATGCATGTGAAAAAGGGTATGTTTACATTTACAGTGTGATTGCACTGTTGATAATAGCAAAAGGCTGGGAAAACTCTAAATGTCCACTAGTGAGCTGATCATTTTTAATTTTTTTTTTGAGAGTCTCACTATGTCACCCTTGGTAGAGTGCCATGGTGTCACAGCTCACAGCAACCTCAAACTCTTGGGCTCAAGAGATCCTCTTGCTTCAGGCTCCCAAGTAGCTGGGACTACAGGCACCTGCCACAATGCCCGACTATTTTTTAGAGACGGGGTCTTGGTCTTGCTCAGGCTGGTCTCAAGCATGCCGGCTCAGGCATCCACCTGGCTAGGCCTCCTGCTGTGCTGGACATTTTTTCTTTTCTTTTTGAGACAATCTCACTCTATTGCCCAAGGCCAAAGTACATGGCATCAGTCTAGCTCCCAGAAACCTCTAACTCCTGGGTTCAAGTGATCCTCCTGTCTCACACTCCCAAGCAGCTGAGACTACAAGCACACACCACAAAACTCAGCTAATTTTTCTATTTCTAGTAAAGATGGGGTGTTGTTCTTGCTCAGGCTTGTCTCCAGCTCCTGAACTCAACAGTCTTCCTGCCTCAGCCTCCCAGAGTGTTAGGGTTACAGGTGTGAGCCACTGTGCCCAGCCCACTAATGATCTAATTGAATCAATTAAAGCATATTCACTCACTGAGATACTATACAGCTATAAGAAAAGTGAGCAAGTGCTTTATGGGCAATATGGAACGTTCTTCATGATACATTAAGCAAAGGACAGAGTATATACACTATTTTACTATTGTGTTTTAGGGGGTTTTCTTAACTCACACCGAAAACCCGGGGGTTGCGTGGTGTGGTTTTATAGTTCACAACAACCTCAAAAGACATCCGGGGCCTCTTTTTTTTTTTTTTTTTTTTTTGAGACAGAGCCTCAATTCCCCCATGTATCAAGGGAGGATAAGTATAAAAACCCATGCCACAT
>CAUYTI010039957.1:0-60977 GCA_963575145.1 Galago senegalensis
TTCTGCCGGTATCACTCTTCTCTCTCAGCTGGGCTCTCAGTTTTCGACTTTGTTGGGTGTTTCTCCAGACTTTATCCTTTCTTCTGAACAGGAGCTTCTGTCGGAGACTGGTGCCTGTCGGCCATCTTGACCGCTCCCCAACGCCTGGCTATTTTTTGGTTGCAGCCATCATTGTTGTTTGGCGGGTCCGGGCTGGGGATTCGAACCCGCCACCTTAGGTGTACATGGCTGGCGCCTTAGCCGGTTGAGCTATAGGCGCCGAGCCGAGAGCTTGGAGTCTTATTCGCAGTTTCATTTCACACTCCCGGTTGCCTCTTCAGGGAATGAAGATTCCAATGAATGCCTTTTCCCAACAGTCTTGCCAGAAACAAGCTCAGACAGTCATCTCCAGAGGCTAAACTTTGACTTCAAGTGCTAAGAAGTAAATCCCAATTCTCCCCTGCCAGGTAGTAAGTCCCCACTTTTGGCTCCACAAACAGTGCTGTCTTGTAAATGCCTAGGACTTGGATGCATTAGAACTTGATCCTGGAAGACCAGCTTCTCTTGCTAAGCCTCAGGCTGCTGAGGCTGAAGATGACATACCCAACCAGTCTATTCTTGGCCTTGAAATAGTGGGTAATGACAACGGGCCTTTGTCTCCTCCTGCAGCACACTACAAACAGTGCAGAAGGAGGGGACGTGCGGGCTGGCTTTCCCGTCTAAGGCCTGCTCCTTTCAAATTACCGTGTAGATGTAGGAGCATCAAGAAAGGTTTCTGATCCACAGCTGGGAGAAGGTTCCCTTCCTGTTTCACTTTGATACTCAAAAGCACAGCTTGGTTTCATTGCTGGAGCTACCAGAATCACTCCAGCCATCCAGATCACTGGGAACCCTCTGTCTCCAGAGAAGAATAGGCAGCTCTACCCATGAGGGTGCAGGAGGAGGCCTGCTCCGCGTTGTGGTTGGGAGATTTCCACCTGGTATTCCTGGAGGCTTCTAAGTGGGTGACTTTGGATAGAAAACCCATTCTGGTTCCAGGTAGCAAACATTGTCTGTCGGTCTCTAAGTGGTAGTTTGTTCCTTTTGTTTTAAAACCAGTTGTTAATTACACACACAAGACGTGGTTTGTTTGGCTAATTCTTCCCTTGCTGAAAAATCAGGTAAGAATTCTTCTGCTCAAACAACTGCTGAAGTATTTGAAGGTCATCTGGAGTAAATGTATGTCATGGTCTTATTTTTCCTCTGCGCCCTTTTATTCTTATTTTTTTTTATGACTATCTTTAATTGGAGATCCTTTGGAACCCATGTCAAATCTCTATTCCAGTCTTTCAAAGCAACATGGCCTAAAACAGGAGTTTTGAAAATAACATTATAAATAAGTTCTCTCCAAAAAACATGTGATAAGAAATAACAGTATGGCAGGCTAAGATAACCTCGAAAGGTAAACGCGGAGATGTGAATATGTTGTGAAAAGCATGCTTTTAAGAACATAGTTGATCTTTTAGGTCTGTAAGAGAGACCCTGAGGGGGCAGAAGAAAAGAAGCCATCCTAGTGATATTTCACAGTTTCAGTAGGCAGGGCTTGGGTTTAAAGGACGGAAGGCACTAGAAGGATGGATTAGGAAAAAATTTACCCACTAACACAGTAAGATGTGGAAGGCTGGTTCCGTACCTATAATTTTGGTAAAAAGGAAAAAGTGTCTCCCTAGGGTCTCTCAAAGGGATTTAGAGTTCAAATTTAACAGTACCTAAAGGTCGTGTAAATGTCTCCAACATGGGAAACTGATGATACAAATTGGCCCTAGTTAGTGACATGCCTGGAGATCTCTTCAGAAGCAAACATGATGCTGTTCATATACTTTGTATTTCAATTGGGTTGCTTGTCTTTTTATTGTTAATGTCTAGGACTTTAAAATAGAAATACGTATATTTGTGTGTGTTTAAAATATTGTACTCAACTGTTAACAGATTACTAAATACATATGTTTGTGTGTGTGTTTAGAATATTGTACTCAACTGTTAACAAATTACTAAATCCACTTAGAGTGAAGTTTGTCCCATCAATGTATACTCCCTATTCAAGTTCTTTTTCTTATTCTGTTTTCCAGCATTAACCTAATTGTATTTAGGAAACTCTGTCTTCCTTTCTCTTAATATACAGTTTCTCTGTTGATGTTTGTGAACCAAAGGAAAAAATCACCCTAACATTGACTGTAGTAGCAGTTAACACCCCTGGGTCAGGAAGGGAGTTTGTACATGTGGGAGTGGTGCTGTGGTGTCTTCTCCCCCGGATGGGTGTGTATATATGGGACCCAGGCCCTCTGTAGTCTGCACACACTGGAGTCTTATGGGGAAGGAGGAAGAGCACAATTTTGATGATACCTACCTGAAATGTACAGATGTTGCCCGAGACTGCTTACTTATTTTCCTTGAGCCCAAGTTCCTTCAATAGTAAAATTAGAATTATATCTGTTTAATAGGTGTGTCTTGAGAATTCAGTGCGATCATGTATATCTGGACCCAGTAAATGTGTAGATCATTTTCCATTAAGCACATTTATTTAAAGTAAATCAATAAGGCTGTTTAAAATTATATTGATTTCTTCTTTCATTGCCAGTCTCATAAAAGATTTTTCTGTGATATTTCCCGTAAATTGTCTTTTATCTTCATTAGGCTTAAATAGTCTTTTATTTGTCAGTCTTAGAATCTTAACTATCATCATTTGTTTGCTTGTTTGTGAAAATGTATGTCACGTCACAAACATCTGCCTTATTGAAAACTTTTATAACACAATCCATTTGTAAACGGAATACTGCCTTTGTATTCTCAGCCTGGCGTCATACCTTGAGAATAACAAGTCCTTCGTGATTGTTTGTTATCAAATGATTTAAAGCTACTTGCGGTTAGCACTGTAAACTGTCTACGGTGCTCAGTCTTTACCGAACGCACCTTGCAAGACGATCGTCTTAGCATAGCCTCCCTTTCTGCCCACACAGGTAAGGAACATTGCCAGCTGTTCATGCACAGTCGTTAGCCACTGGTTAGCAGTACCTAGCCAGTGTTCATGAGTTGCTGCATAGTTATTAAAAGTTAGAAAAATCCTGAAGAATATGACTGAAATTTTATTTTAGATTAGAAAAGAGTCTGGAGTTTAATGTCATAGAAGATTATATGACTCGATCTCTTTTCCATTCAGCATCGATTGGTTGGGAAGACTGAGAAGAACAAGGTGCCGCCCCTGCCGCTATGACTCACGAGTTCAAACACATGAACAGGGTGGGGGTTCCTGACTGGAGATTAAAGAAATGATGTGGCGTGTATCCAGGCAAAGACTGGGTGCTGCGTGGGTGGGCCAGCTCCCCAGCCACTTGTGTGTGGGCAAAGGCAAGGGCTCATTAATGGCTGCTGGTCCATCAGTAGGGCAGGCTGCAGAGGCAGGTGCAGAAGGCCTCATGTGCCGTGCTGAGAAGCTTGGGCTGTTCTGAGGCTGTTTGGAGCTGTGGAAGCATTTGTAGGATAAGGAAATGACGTGTTTAGAGTATATTGCTGAAAAAGAAATTCAGAAAATCAACACTTCCTTTGTCATCAAACTATAGGGGCCCAAAATCCAGTTGGTCTAATTAGAATATTAATTAGTCAAACTGCCCAAACACTGCTCTTCCCAGAGACTGTGAATCCCAAGGCAGACATTCCAAGCAGCCCAAAACCTCCTGGCCCCCACCTCCTAGGTGGTGTGATGCATCAGGAAGCCGCCAGGTTGTAATGATGTGGATTATGCTTTTTACGGCACACCTGAAGGTGGGTGAATAGTTCTGTTCCTGAGGAACTTTCTTTGGGTCTGCTTGTTACTCCTCCGCCTGCAGATTCCATAGCAAATGACTTTTTTTTTTTTTTGAGACAGAGCCTCAAGCTGAGCCCCTGGGTAGAGTGCTATGGCTTCACTGCTCACAGCAACCTCCAACTCCTGGGCTCAAGTGAGTCTCTTGCCTCCGCCTCCCAAGTAGCTGGGACCACAGGCACCCGCCACAACGCCTGGCCATTTTTTGGTTGCAGCCGTCATCGTTGTTCGGCGGGCCCGGGCTGGGGATTCGAACCCGCCACCCTAGGTGTATGTGGCTGGCGCCCTAGCCGGTTGAGCTACAGGCGCCGAGCCGCAAATGACTTTTTTGTTTGCCACGTTGTACTTACCTGTTTTCTTGGTGTCCTTTGTTCAAAGTTGTAGGGGAAGAACTTGCTGCTGGCAGTGAATTGGGGTGGGGGTGAAGGTGGATGAGAAGGGGGTGGACAGCTGTGATACGAGAAAAAAGCTGTGCTCAGGAATAGAGTCAGGGCAACTCTGCCGTAGACGGGAGTGCAGGATGAGCTGACCGAGTGGAAGCGGAGAACACCAGGCCGTGAGGGCTCAAGTTTACCGAAACCACTTTCTGCCCAGAGCATTTCTGTTGGGGCTCAGGCTCAGGCTCTGTGGCTGACTCGGGAAGTTACTCACTACAGCTTTCCTAGGAAGGCTTTATCTGGCTAAATGAGAACTTTTCTTGAAAGAACCCTGTAAACCATCCAGTGATACACAATTATAAAGGAGTTGTGACGTCCTAGTACTGAACTGTGGCATTTATGCTCTCATTCCATTCCTAACCCAAATCTCCCCCTAATAATTCATGATGCATTGTTGCTGAAAAAATAAAGAGTAGAATATTTTCAAAAGTTACTATCGTGAATATAAGATCTGATCTAAAACCTCCAGGCTTCCATGTACTGACTTTTGAAATATTAAAGCAATTCCTTAGAAATAGCTACTGCACACATGGTTGTTTGTATAATTCACACATCATAAACAATATTTAAAGTGAAGTAAAGAGCATTTATGACTAATTCGGTCTCTGAACAAGTCACTTTTATGCTTTTTATGCCTTTCAGTAAGTTAGCATGGCTTTAGGGCCGTGTCATTGTAATGATTTTTTTGAACTAAATTATTAATTTGCTTTTTTTATTCACCTAAAGCTCCTACTCTGTTTAATGAATTCTCTGAATCACTAAGCAAATAGAGAAGAGAAGATTCTCTTGGCTATTATAATTAAGCTGGGTAGCCTACAGTTTATATTCCACAAAGGCCATCTCATTTAGGATACCATTAATCTTTTGAACAGCCATCTGGAGAACATTTTGCAGAGCTCATGTGAGTCCTGGGGGCTGAGTCCCAACGCTGCCGTAGCTGGGTCAGAGTCACTCTGCAGTGCTCATTTGTGGGTCGTTTTTCTTGTTTTAATTCAGTGTCATTCTGTGTCCTCCAATCTGTGTGTGTGTGTGTGTGTATGTGTGTGCAAGTTGTACACGTGTCTTTTTATTTTAATTACTCTCCTCTTTGTAGAAGCGTATCTAGGATATTCAAACCAGTTGTTGCGAAAGTTTGATTTGGGTGTATTTAAAGAGCCCATGTGGCTTGGCACCCGTAGCACAGTGGTTACGGCACCAGGCATATATACCACGGCTGGCAGATTTGAACCCAGCTTAGGCCAGCTAAAAACAACAATGACAGCTGCAACAATAACAAAAAAAGCCAGGTGTTGTGGCAGGTGCCTTTAGTCCCAGCTACTTGGGAGGCTGAGGCAAGAGAATTGCTTAAGCCCAAGAGTTTGAGGTTGATGTGAGCTGTGACGCCATGGCACTCTACTGAGGGCGACATAGTGAGACTCTGCCTCAACAACAAAAGAACCCATAGTGTTAAAGATATTCCTTCTTATTAGAAAATTATTTATCACTGTGTTATTTACCAAATCAAGAACTTATTTTGGAAACTTTTGCATCTTAAATGCCTGGTCTATTAGGTAGAAGTCAAAAGAGTTAGAAGCTACTTTATCTTACTGTTGTTGTACTTAGAAGGAATTTCTACACTGGTAAAACATGTATGTATATGTAGCATGTGTAAAGCTATGTCTATATGGGCATGGATACAGTTCCCTTTAGGCGTGATTCTTTGTACCTTTTCTTTCATATTCAAAGTGCTATGGTGATCTCCTTAAAGAATAATTTTGAAGGGATCCTTTTCTGTACTTTATAGAAGAAGTTTGCCAATGTCAATTATGCTAGAAATGGAAGCTCACCTTATTTTCCCAGTGAGTCAGTTAATTGCTTAGTGAATTTTTATGGGTGTTTACTAGGTCCCCATTATAAACCCTCCAGAATTAATCTATTGCAGTACATAAGAATCTGAATGGAAAGCGATACTATTGAGTAAGATATGCAGTGTCTATCCTGTTAGTACACAGTAGTGTACTGTTGTGACTAGACAGCATAGACAGTGACACAGCACAGAGCACAGGTTGTTGTTTTTTTTTTTTGTTTGTTTTGTTTTTTGAGAAAGAGTCTCACTATGTTGCCCTGGGTAGAGTGCCATAGTGTCACAGCCCATAGCAACCTCAAACTCTTGGCTTAAGTGATTCTCTTGCCTCAGCTTCCGGAGTAGCTGGGACTACAGGTGCCTATCATAATGCCTGGCTATTTTCTTGTTGCAGTTGTCATTGTTGTTTAGTTGGCCCTGGCTGGGCTTGAACCTGCCAGCCTCGGAGCATGTGGCTGGCGCTGTAACCATTGTGCTATGGGCACTGAGTTGGAGCACAGGTTCTTAAGCCCCGCTGTTGCCATAGACTGAGAAGAACATCAGCTTGTTGTCATTGTCACTCACTATCTGTATAATCTCCTAAGCAGATTTTATCATCTTTGTATCACTTTTGTCACTTCAAGACATGGATTGGGTTGGATTAGATGACCTCAAGAATATTGTCTGGCTCCAACAGTCTTACTCTATGACAGTGGTTCTCAATCTTCCTAATGCCGTAGCCCGTTACTACAGTTACTACAGTCATGACCCACAGGTTAAGAACCACTGCTCTATGACTTTCCAGTAGGTCTGTAACCAGCTCTGACTGTCGTAATGTTTCCACAGGGTGTTACCTACTGTGGAGAAAGTTCAGCAAGCAGCCTTACCATGGCCAACGTGCCCTGGCATGAGGAAGTGGTGCGGTTTGTTAGCGAGTTGGTGGATCTAATCCCTGACTATGAAATTGCATGTGAACACGAGCATTCCAATTGCCTCCTGATAGCGCACAAAAAGGTAAGACCAACTCAAACCTGCTTTCTTCTGTCCCCTTTATCCTTCCTGCTCCTTTCTTTTCTGTTCTCTTTCTTCTTCCCTTACTTTGTTACAGTGACTATCTGCTTGTTTGCTACCTCTATGAAAACAGACTTTAAGAAAGCCCTAAATTCTGTCTGTGGGACTCATAAGTTCTTTTTTGTGTGTGAAATTGCTTGCTTTTTAGCCTTCATCTAGACAGAAGTGTCTTCTGGTTTGTAATTTTAGAAGGTTCAGGCTAAAAATAAAAGCAAACACCCTTGTAATAACCTCGAGTTTTTTCCTGGAATGACAAGGAAGAGCTAAAATAGTAAACAACCATCATATGAGTTTCTAGCTGTCAGAAGAAATATCAAGGTGCTTATCACATTTTAAATTGCTTGAATCCTGCCATCGGGATAATTTTGTTTAGGATTTTAGTTCATGACACTATTCCATTGTTCCCCTTTTGTGCATTTTATTGGAACAAAAGTACACAAATCTAGTGACTTTTTAAAGTAAATGCCTAGAAAAGGAAAAATCCAATTCTTGACAGAGGTGGGTCACTAAAATAGCTTATTAATTTTCAGTTCTAGAAAATTCCTCAGTCTTTATTTCTTTAAATATTTCTTCACCATAATCTTTTCTTCTGGAGGTCCAGTTAAACATATGTTAGACCTCATTGTCTAACACATGCCTTTTCATTTATAATTTTTATTCTTTTGTCTCTTCATACTTCATTTAGGCCAATTTCTTTTTCTTTCTTTCTTTTTTTTTTTTAGAGACAAAGTCTCACTTTATTGCCCTTGGTAGAATGCTGTGGTGTCACAGCTCACAAAAACCTCCAACTCCTGGGCTCAGGTGATTCTCCTGCCTCAGCCTCCCGAGTAGCTGGGACCACAGGTGTCCGCCACAATGCCCATCTATTTTTTTGTTGCAGTTTGGCCAGGGCCAGGTTTGAATCTGCCACCCTCAGTATATGGGGCCAGTGCCCTACTTACTGAGCTGCAGGTGCCACCCCAGTTTCTTTTTTGATGTATATTCCAATTCACTAATTCTTGTTTCAGCTATATCTGATATGCTATTAAATTCAGCCAACAATTTCTTAATTTGACATTTTATGTTTTTAATTATTTGTATAATTTCTGTTTGGTACTTTATTCAAATATGTACATCATTTTGTATAATCCCCAGTTCTCTGCTGAAGTGTTTAAGCTTGGCTTTTACCTTCTTGCATATTAGAAATAGAGTTGTTTTATTGTTTGTATCTGATAAGTCCAGTATCTGAAGTTCCTGTGGATTTGTTTCTGTGGCCTGTCATTGCTTCTGGTTCCCATTCTCCTCACTTGCCTTCTCTTCTCATACATTGTGTATTTAGAAAATTATTTGTAGAAATCATGTAAAGCCTGGGATGAGAAGACCTAAGATATTAGAGATATGTGATTTAACCTGCGCACTTTTTCCAGACAGAAACTGGTGAAGTCTGAATGGTGAAGAGATTTGCTTAAATTGCTGAGTCAAATCTGTATAGAGCAATAGCCTTCCACCCCCCTAGTCCGCTGATCTTCCTTACATGACAGGGCATCCTTTCAAACCACTGGCCATATTCAAATGAACAGTTAAAACAGAGCAATTTTATTTTAGATCAATACTGTACATTAGTCTATAAAATTTCTTTTGTCTTCTCAGTATACACATGGGTATAGAGGGAATAGATAGCACTCTATCTTATTCAAGCCAATGCTGTTCTCTAAGTGTTTATTGAACACCTGCTGAGTTCTGAACACCAGGCTGTGCAGGAAGAGACACACTGCTTCAGACGTGAAGGAGTGAAAACACACAGGGTTTGTTGAAAAAAGACCCGGCGCAAGTCTTAGGCCACCACTTGTTAACTAGAAGACTTGTGCACGTTGTTGATCTTTCTATAGTGGAGTGAGGATGATTAGGGTTTGGGTGTTGGCTTCTGTCTCTTTTTAGCTTTTCATGTGGAAAATGGGCAGAATACTAGCTGAGGCTATTGTTATAAGCACCTGGCTTATCATAAGATTCAGTTATTGCTGCTTCAGCTGCTGTTATTTTTATTATTTATAGAAGTAGCTAATTTGGTGAGTGCTTACTATGAGATAGACACTGTGAAGTATATTTTTAAATCCTCACAACAGTCCTAACACATGGGTACTATTGAGATCTCTGCCGGATGAGAACACCGACACATCACGGGGTTAAGTAACTTGTCCAAGATGAAAAGCCAGGAAGCAGCAGAAATGAGAGTTAAGCCCTTGCATCTAACTCCAGAGGCTACATTCTTTTCCTTCCCTCCTTGTATCCTTTTCTTTTCTTTTTTCTTTCTTTCTTTTTTTTTTTGGATAGAGTCTCACTCTATCACCCTGGATAGAGTGCCATGACATCACAGATCACAGCAACCTCAAACTCTTGGGCTTAAGCGATTCTCTTGCCTCAGTCTCCTGAGTAGCTGGGATTACAGGCACCCACCACAATGCCCAGCTATTTTTTGTTGTAGTTGTCATTGTCCTTTAGCTGGCCCTGGCTGGTTTCTAACCCGCCAGCCTTGGTGCACGTGGCTGGTGCCGTAACCACAGTGCTACAGGTGCCGAGCCTTTCTTTTCTTTTTAATTTGGAAATTATTTCAAATTTACCAAAAAATAAATAATAAAAATAGCGTTATACAAATTCATCTGTTATGATTTTCTCCCACTTGTTATATCATTTGCTTGCTCTCCCTTTCCTCCCTCTCCCCTCTCCCTCCCTTCTCCTTCTCCTCTTCTCCTCCCCCACCCCACACAATTTCTTTTTTTGAGCCATTCAAGGAAATATGACATTCTTCAGGTCTTTTTTTTTTTTTTTTAACCTGGGCATATTGAATTTATCTGGGCAGAGATGGGCGAGAGGGCCCTGCACCTAGAAGAAGGTGTTGGGCCTTGGTGGTGAACCATGACTCGTGCTGATGACCTAGGACCCGATAGGGCAGTGGGAACTTAATCTTGGAGTGGTGGAAATGCTTGACTGTGCTGCAGTCTACTCCACCTTCATGATCTGGATTGAGTGGGCCTGGGCATGGTGCTGGGCACCCATCCCCTGGTAGCACTGGGTGACAGGGCCTGTGGTGGTCAGGTCTCGGTATTTCCAGTACATGTTGTGGGTTGCGCTGCGGGAGTCATAGCAAGCTAGATGCCGAAGTTCTTCACCCACAGGAGGGATTTCTCAAACACCTGCCTACAGTAGACAATTTCCCAGAAGACTTCTTCTTCTTCTTTAGCTGAGATACAAAGTACCAAAAGCAGGACTTGGCCACAACATGGTTAGGTACAAAGACCCGCATATGGTGGAGAGGTGGAGTGTGGCACTTAATGGTAGGTAGGCAGGCAATGCCCCACCACCTGTACTCTTGAAGCATGGCAAGGCCTTCATAGTGATCCCTCCACGCTTGCCACCACCTATCCCTCCACACTCGCCACCACCGATCCCTCCACACTCGTCACCACCAATCCCTCCACACTCGCCACCACCGATCCCTCCACACTCGCCACCACTGGCCAAAGGAAGTGCTTTCTTGGCGAAGCTGCTCACCATTCCATCCCTCAGGTCTTTTATCCTGAAGTGTTTCAGCGTGAATTTCTTAAGACCAGAAATATTCTCTTTTACAACACCAATATAGTTATCAACTTTCAAACTTTCAGTTGGCACATGATTCTCATCTATCATCCATATGCAAATTTTGTCAGTTTACTGTATAATGTCACTAATAGCATTTCCCCCTCAGTTCAGGATCGACTTTGTAGGGGCCAGCAAACCTTTTCTGTAAAGACTCTGTAAATATTTGAGGCTTTGTGAGCCATATATCATCTTTGACAGATACTCTTTTTAACTTAATTTGTTTTGTAGCCTTTTAAGAATGTAAAGACCAGGAGGGGGGAACTTACTTCATGTTGGAAGGCTGAGTTAACTTAGCTGTAGTCAGATAAGGCCGCATTCAAGAAACTTCAATTACATATATTTTAAAATGTACATTATTTTGTAAAAATCTAACTACTGAGTACTTCATAATTTCAAAAACTGAAAGCTATTTGTTAATTTTAAAACCAACTCTCTTTCAGTGACTTTGTGTCTGCTTGTTGTTGGAAAACATTTGAATGTGTGGATGCAGCATGGAGGCCTGAAGTTTCAGCTGATCTCTGGATGGGTATCAGTCGTTGTGACCTTAAGGGTGTTTTGGTTAGCTGGGAGAAGGTAGAGTTGCAGCAATAAGTGGTTGAAAATCAAGAGAGCATTTTTCAGGTATACTGCCAAAAGCATGGGCATTCTACTGCATTTTTCCATATTTCTGTTAGATCTTTCTTATTATCAAACAATGACTTAAAAATGTCATCTACTGAGAGCTCAGATAATTCCATCTGTAGTTCTTTAGGTACCTTGGAGATATGAACTAGATGAGGCTGAAATGCTAATTTGAGTGTCATAGCATGATTTTCAAAGTTGGTGAATTTTTCATTGTATTCTCCAATTAATAGGTCTCTAACAGCTACTCATTCTTCAGCTGATTCTCATATCATCCTGCTCATCCATGGCCTTTGCTAACTGGGGACAGTGTTCATCTGAAATTTCCTTTTGAAGAAGTGTTTTGAAAAAAGATAGCTTTTTTTCAAAATGCTTGAATTTTTATTTTTTGCCACATACCATATATATTAGACTTAGTTTTACCTTATAAGGAAATGTTCAAATTATCTTGATTTGACATGATATCACACAGAAATGCTGCATTCCTATAGAAATCTCCTCTCAAGAATTCACATTGCTGATTCTGATTCTGTTCTTTAGAAAATATAATTGTCTGTTCTCACAGAGATAAAATTTTGGCTAACACCTGTCCCCGCAAAAGCCAACACACTTTAGAATGACTTGGCAAATCCACACCGAATACTTCCTGGTTCAACCTTAGCACATTCTGAAACTGATGATGCCATGTTACATTTGCACTAATATGATCAGCGGTACTTACAGCTTGTTGCAAAGTGCAGCTTTAGCACAGAGATTTTGCTGATGCAAGAAACAGTGAAGAGAAATGAGAGCATCTGGATCCGTTAATACTTTTTTAAAATCTGTGTAATAAACCCTTCAAGTTTTCCTGTCATGGAAGGTGCACTGTCTGTGTATACCTGCACTAAATTTACCAAGTTTAGTCCAACTTCATGACATTTATCTTGAAAGTTGAAGATTTCTATTTCCCGTGTTCTGCTCCCAAGAGTGCCCAAAGTGAGTCACTCTTGGTAGTAAAGAAAATCTTCTGTTATGACCCGAGTGAAGTATAAAACCTGTGCCAAGTCGGTAGGATCAGTGGATTCATCCAAAGCAATTGAATAATCTACATTTTCCTTCTGAAGTATTGCATGAAGTTTTTCTGTTAAGTTGAAGGCTCATTCATGCTACTGTGCTGATTAGTTATGATTGAAAGAGGTAGTTGTTTGTATTTGGACATGTCATTGTGGCCTAAGCATCCTACGACTTCGACAATGCCTTCTTTCACAATTTCTGCATCCCTGCATGGCTTCCCTTTTCCCCCTGAGTATATAAGCTACTTTGTAAGTTGCTTCAGTGGCGTTGCTGCTTGAAAGAACTGGCTTTCCTTTTGCCTTTTATCTTTTAATTTCTGCAATACAACCTTTCGCACCTCTCTAATTTAAAATATTATATTTGTGGTCCTTATGAGTGTTATGATGCTGATGCGCACTGAATTTCTTTAATGTTGATAATGCAGTATCACGAAGCAGATAAATCATCTTCTCTTTAGCAGAAACAAGATAATATCCTTATTTAAAAATCTTTTTTCTTCCTTCAGGGTTCTCTTGTTCTTCTATGACATGATGGGCTGTTAAGCAGACAGGATTAAACAATACTGTCAAGCTGTATTCCCAAATTTCACCTCAAACAGAAACCCAGTGCAAGCCATCGTCAAAGGCTGATAACAGACTGGGGTACCCAACCCCCATAAAACTCTCTCCAACCATCCTTGTGGCATCATGTTGCTACCTCGGCAGGGAAAGTTAGAATTAAATCATGAGCATAGCAGTTGTTGATTTAGCCCTTTTGGTTTACTAATGTTCTATTTGTGCTGATCAATCTGGGAGGATTATTTCATTGGGATTTGTTTTCTTCTTTGCTGTTTTTATTATTTATTTATTTATGAGACAAAGTCTCACTGTGGGTGGAGTGCTATGCCATCAGCCTAGCTCACAGCAACCTCAGCCTGCTGGATTCAGGTGATCCTCCTGCCTCAAGCTTCTCAAGTAACTCAGATTACAGGTGCTCACTGCAATGCACAGCTAATTTTTTGTATTTTTAATAGAGATAGGATCTAGCTCTTGCTCAGGCTGATTTTTTACTCCTGAGCTCAGGGGATCTACCCACCTCACCCTCCCCGCGTGCTAGGATTATAAGTGTGAGCCACTGTGCCCAGCCTCTTTGGTATTTTTAACAAATAAAACAAAAATGTATCTTTGTTGTTCATTTTAACAAAAAAACAAAAATATGAAAGACAAAAATGTGTTAATAATCATAAAAGGATTTGTTTTGGAAAAATTGGATCTGGTCAAAATGCTGCATCTAAGGACCTAGAAGGTCACATGTGACCTTAAGGCTGCGGTTCCCCACCTCTGGTAAAGACTATTCTTAAAATAGAGCATGGGCTCAGTTTGGCCAGATTTAGCCTGCTAGCCACCGTTAACCAGTCCGTAGTCTAGTTCCTATATTATATTTTGTTCTCATGTCTCTTAAGTCACCTTTCATCAGGAACATTTCCATAGCCTTTCTCTTTTATAATACTGATATTTTTAAAGAACCCAAATCTCCTCTTCCCTTTCTTTAATAGAAATATTCCTTATTTCATATTTGTCTGATTTCCCTTCAGTGATTAGATTGAGATCATGCATCTGCAGATGGAATGTGGGTGCTGGTGATGTGCCCTTTTCAGAGGTTCACACGTAGAGGTACATGATGTCCCCTGTCCCTCATTGGTGGCCATGGTTTTGTTCACCCCATCACTGTGTGGCCTGATTCCTCTCTTGTATGATTACCTGTTTTCTCCCTTGTAACTAACAAGCTATCTTTGAAAAGGCACTTGAAGGAAATGCTCTCCCGCATAGTTTAGTATTCATGGATGGTTCTTGCTTGATCAAAGTTTTTATTGATTGTAAGTACAGTCACAGTGAAGGATTGTTTTCCTATTGTTATACCGAGACAGCCACAAAGGAAAACTGAACACCACATCTTCTTCTTTTAAATAAATCATTACAGATTCATAGGAAACTGCAAAAATAGTACGGAAAGGTCTCATG
Source organism: Galago senegalensis (assembly GCA_963575145.1). Taxonomy (NCBI): domain Eukaryota; kingdom Metazoa; phylum Chordata; class Mammalia; order Primates; family Galagidae; genus Galago; species Galago senegalensis. Next base: position 14,437 of record CAUYTI010039957.1, read on the forward strand.
TACCCTTCACCTATTTTTCCCCACTAATAACGTCTTACACGACTCTAGTACATCATCAAATCCAGGAAATAGACATTGGTACAACCCATCAACCACATTCAGATTTCACCAATTCTAAATGCACTCATTTGGTGAGAAGAGTATTTGCATTGCCTTAAAGTACTATTGCAAAGATAGCTTATTGGTTACAGGGAGAAAAACGTAATTATACAAGAGAGGAATTGGGCAATATATAGTTCTATGCCATTTTATCTATAGATTTGTACAACCGCAACCATGGTCTAGATTCAAAACTGTTCTACCACCACAAAGATTTTTCTCAGACTAATTCTTTGTAGTCCAGCCCACCCTTTGTCCCCAACTATATGTAGCCTCTGGCAATCACTAGTCTGGTCTTCCTCACTATAACACATACAAGTCTGCCTCATCTGGCAGTAAGGTAGCTACTCTGTTTTCTTTTGATTGTTTACATGGCATATCTTTGTCTATCTTTTTACTTAACCTACCCATGTCATTATATTTGAAGTGACTTTCTTAGAGACAACATACAGTTGTCATACTTTTTTAGTCTCCCTTGCTAGTCTATTTTAGAATTTGGTTTTGATTTATCTATAGTGTTCTTGAGCATATCTCTTTGTGTGTAGACTTTTTAGTAATTGGTATTACAATTTAGTAAGGTATTACATTACACATATATACATATACACACAGATACATATACACACACACACAGTATGTATATCATAGTCTACTGGTGTTAACATTTTACCAGGGTGAGTGAAGTTTGGAAGTTTTACCTCCTTTTAAGTCTCTTTAACCTTCGCTCATTTATAATATCTTAAATATTTCCTGCACATTTATTGAAAACCACATGGGATAATGTTATAATTTTTGTTTCAGTCATCAGATACAATTTAGAAAACTCATGAGAAGAGTTTATTGAGTTTACTGATATTTTTACTCTTTGTGTCATTCTTTTTTTCCCCTATCGGATAGTCTCCATGTATTTGAAGAACTTCCTTTCGCACTTCTTTTAGAGCCAGTGTCATGGCAACCCGTCCTCTTAGTTTTCCTTCATCCAGCAATGGATTGGTTTCCTCTCCATTTCTGGAGGATATTTTCGCTAGGTAAATGCTGCATTGACAGTTCTTTTCTTTTAAGACTTCCTTCAGGTTTCCTTGGTATCTGATGAACCATCCTCTGTCTTTTAATTGTTTTTCTCCTTAAGATGTTGTTTCTCTCTCACTGCTTTTAAGATTTTTTTCATTTTTAGATATTTAGTTTTCAGAAGTTTGATTACAGTGTATCTTGGATTGGCTTTCTTTCAGTAGCATTTCTTTGAGTTTATACTATTTTTTTGTAGATTTTGGCCAGGGCTGGGTTTGAACCCGCCATCTCCAGCCGGCGCCCTACTCCTTGGGCCACAGTCAACCCCCACTTTGAGTTTATTCTTTTGGGGGTAAACTCACCTTCTTGAAACTGTAGGTCTATGACCTTCACAATTTTTTTTTTTTTTTTTTTTTGAGACAGAGCCTCGAGCTGTCCCCCTGGGTACAGTGTGCTGGCATCACAGCTCATAGCAACCTCCAACTCCTGGGCTCAAGCGAGTCTCCTGCCTCAGCCTTCTAAGTAGCTAGGACTATTTTTTGGTTGTAGCCGTCATTGTTTGGCGGGCCCACGCTGGATTCGAACCCGCCACCTTAGGTATATGTGGCTGGCGCCTTAGCCACTTGAGCCTGACCTTCACAAATTTAGGGACATTTTCATTCATTGTCTTTTCAAATACTTTTTTCAGTCTCTCGTTCTTCTTTCTTCTCTTTTTGAATCTCTGATGATGCAAATGGTAGATCTTTTGTTATGGTCCTACAGGTACCTGAGGCTTTGTTTGTCTTTCAGTATCTCTGTGTTCAGACTCTTTTCTAACTTTGAGTCATTGATTCTGTCTTATGTCTCTTTCACTGTACTGTTGAGCCCATCTGTTAAATATTATTATTTTAGCTATTGTACTTTTTAGTTCTAAAATTTCCATTTAGTTATTCTTCCTATTTAGCTTTCCATGTTTACTTGTTTCTGCTGTGTTTATAATTGCTCATAGAGGCACATTTAGCCTGGTCGTCTTATAGTTTTAACCAGATAATTCCAACATACATGACAGGTTTTACCTTCAGTCTTACAGACTCCTTTCATTTCTAGAGTAACTTAGGTCAGTTCCCTTCCTCCTCTACCCCCTTCAGTGAGGTTATTTTATACATTGATAATACAGTTCCATTCTTTTGTCACAGTCTTCACTCCTACCTGAGACCCCCCCCCAACTGCTTGAGTTTTTTAAAAATTTGAGTACATTAGGGTTCAGTCCTTGTGTTGTAACATCCTATATGTTTTGACAAATACATAATGTTATGAATTTATTATACAGTATCACTTAGAATAATTTTCTGCCCTAAAAGACCCCTGTGCTTCCCCTTTTCATCCCTTCCTCCAAACATGGAACTCTGGTGACCACTGATCATTTTACTGTGGCTATTCCTATGCCTTCTCCAGAAAGTCATATAATTGGAATTTGTAGTATTTAGGTTTCCAACTGGCTTTTTCCACTTAGCAGTATGCATTTATGTATCTTTTCCTGGCCTGGTAGCTCACTTTTTTTTATTGCTTTGTATGGCTGCACCACAGTGTGTTTGTTCATTCATCTATTGAAGGACATCTTGGTTATTTCCAGTTTGGGCCAATTATAAACAAAGCTGCTATAAACATTCATATGCAGGCTTTTATGGGAATATAAGTTTTCAGGTCAGTTGAATAAATACCTAGGAATGCAATTGCCGGGTCACATGGTAAGAATATTCTTAAGCTTTTTGAAAACGGCCAAACTGTCTTCCAAAGTGGCTGTGCCATTTTGCATTCCATTGAGCAGTGAATTACTGTTCCTTTTGCTGTACATCCTTGCCAGAACTTGGTATTGTCAGTTTTTTGAGGGTTAGCCATTCTGATAGATGTGTAATAGGATCTCATTATTATTTTAATTTGGAATTTCCTGATGAAAAATGATCATGAGCATCTTTACATATGGTTATTTACCATCTATACAATTTCTATTTCAGGAATCCATTCTGATCTTTTGCCTATTTTTAAAATTGGGTTGGTTATTTTCTTATTGTTGAGTTTTAAGAGTTCTGTATATGTTTGGGGTACAAAGCATCCATCAAATATGTTTTTGAAAATACTTTTCCCTGGCAGGCACCTGTGGCTCAGTGAGTAGGGTGCCGACCCCATGTACTAAGGGTGGCGGCTTTGAACCTGGCCCCAGCCAAACTGCAACAACAACAAAAAATAGCCAGATGTTGTGGTGGATGCCTGTAGTCCCAGCTACTTGGGAGGCTGAGGCAAGAGAATTGCCTAAGCCCAAGAGCTGGAGGTTGCTGTGAGCTGTGATGCCATGACACTCTACCCAGGGCAACAGAGTTAGACTCTGTCTCTTAAAAAAAGAAAGAAAGAAAATACTTTCCCCAATATGTGGCTTGACTCTTCATTCTCTTAATTATGTATTTCTCAGAGCAAATGTTTTTAGTTTTCATAAAGTCTAACTTATCAATCTTTTTTCATGGATGCTGCTTTTGGTGTTGTATCTAAAAACTCACTGCCAAACTTAAGGTCACCAAGATTACCTCCTAGAAATTTTGAAGTTTTATGTTTATATTTAAATCTGTGATTCATTTTGTGAGGGTTAAGATCTGTATCTAGATCTGTTTTTCTTGCATGTGGACATCAGTTACTCAACTTCTATTTATGGAAAGAACTATCTATTAAATTGCCTTTGTCCCTTTGTCAAAGATCAGTTGGCCATATTTGTGCACTTCTGGCCTTTGTCTTCATCACATTGTTCTATGTGTGTATTCTTCCACCGATGCCATACAGTCTTTATAGCTTGATAGTAAGTTTTAAATTGACTAGTGTCCATCTTCTAACTTGTTCTTCACTATTTTCTTGGCCATTCTAGGTCTTTTGCCTTTCCATATAAACTTTAGAATCAGTTTGTCAATATTTACAAAATGGCTCTTTAGGATTTTGGTTGGGATTGCATTCAGTCTACAGATCAAGTTAGGCAAAACTGACAACTTAATAACATTGAGTCTTCTAATTCGTGAACATGACATAGCCCTTTATTTTTTTTAGATTCTCTCTTATTTTTTCATCAGAGTTTGTTGTTTTCTACATATATATCCTATACGTAGTCATTTCAGAATTTTCTGTGCTAAAATGTTATTGTGTTTTATTTCAAATTCCAGTTGTTCATTGCTAGTATATAAGAAAGCAGTTGACTTTTGTATACTAATTTTGTATCTTACAACCTTGCGATAAGTCCTTATTAGGAGGAGGGTTTTGTTTTTGGTTGATTTGGGGAGGAGAGTTTCTATATACCTGTTTATAATCATGTCATCTACACACAAAGAGAGTTTTATTTCTTCCTTCCTAATCTATATATCTCTCATTCCCTTTTCTTATCTTATTGCATTATTGTAGGGCTTCTACTGTGATTTTGAAGATGTTGAATAGGAAGGGTGAGAGAGGGTGTCCAAATTATTTTTGACTCACATTATTATGTTGACTAGGAATAGTAAAGGCAGACATCTTTGCCTTGTTCTCGTCCTAGAAGGAAACCTTTCAGTTTTTCACTATTAGGTATGCTGTTCACTGTGGGTTTTTCATATGTGGCTTTTATTATGTTAAGGTAGTTTTCTTCTATTCCTTCTTTGTTGAGTATTCTTTTTTATTATGAAAGGATGTTGAATTTTGTCAAATGCTTTTTCTGTATCAGTTGAGATGATCATGTGGTTTTCCCCCTTCATTCTGTTAATGTTGTGTTTTGATTCCTTGTGTATAATCCTTTTAATATGCTGGTGAATTTGATTTGCTAGTATTTTGAGGATTTTTGTATCAGTATTCATAAGGGATATTCATATGAAGTTTTTTCTTATAGTATAATTGTCTGGCTTTGGTATGAGGGTAATGCTGCCCCTAGTAGAATGAAGAAGGAGGTGGGTTTTTTTGTTTTTTGTTTTTTTTTTTATTGGAGACAGAGTCTCACTCTATTGCTCCGAGTGCTGTGGTGTCAGCTTTGCTCACAGCAACCTCACACTCCTGGGTTTAAGTGATATTCCTGCCTCAGCCTCCTGAGCAGCTGGGACTATAAGCACACCACACTGACCAGCTATTTTTTTTTTTTCTGTGTTTAGTAGAGACAGGGTATTGCTCTTGCTCAGGTTGGTCTCGAACTACTGAGCTCAAGGGATCCTCCTACCTCATCCTCCCAGAGTGCTAGCATTATAAGCATAAGCCACTGTGCCTGGCCGAGTTATTAGAGATATTCTCACCTCTTCAGTTTTTTGGAAAAGTTTGAAAAAGATTGGTGTTAGTTTTCTTTTAAATATTTTGTTCACTAGTGAAGCCATGAGGTCCATAGTATTTAGTTATTCGGAGTTTTTTTTTGTTTGTTTGTTTGTTTTTTTGAGACAGAGCCTCAAGCTGTCCCCCTGGGTAGAGTGCCATGGCTTCACTACTCACAGCAACCTCCAACTCCTGGGCTCAAGCAAGTCTCCAGCCTCAGCCTCCCACGTAGCTGGGACCACAGGTGCCTGCCACAACACCCGGCTATTTTTTTGGTTGTAGCCATCATTGTTGTTTGGCGGGCCTGGGCTGGATTTGAACCCGCCACCTTAGGTGTATGTGGCTGGCACCTTAGCTGCTTGAGGCATAGGCGCTGAGCCTATTAGGAGATTTTTGATTACTGACTTAATTCTATATTACTTGCAGGTCTATTCAGATTTTAAATTTCTTTGAGACTTAGTCGTGGCAGATTTTATGTTTCTGGAATTTGTTTATTTCATATCCAATATGTTGACATACCCTTGTTCATCATACTTTCTTATAATTTTTTGTATTTCTGACTTTTGTAATTTGATTCTTTCTCTTTTTAAATCTGTCTACCTAAAAGTTTGTCAATTTTGTTGATCTTTTAGTTCTCTGCCCTAATCATCATTATTTCCTTCTGCTAGCTTTTGGGATTAGTTTTTTCTTCTTTTTTTCTCCAGTCCCTTAAGTTTTAAAGAGATTTATATGAACCTTTCTTCTTTTTTAATACCTTTCTGCCTTAGCACTGCCTTTGCTGTGTCCTGTAAGTTTTAGTATGTGACATTTCCATTTTCATTAGTCTTTAAGTATTTTCTAATTACCTTTGCGATTTCCTTTTTGATTTATTGATAGTGTTTAGGATGTTTAGGAGTATGTTAATTTCCCCAAATTTGTGAATTTTTTAGTTTTCCTCCATTTATTGATTTATAACTTCGGTTGATTAAGATTCTTTGTATAATATCTATCTTCTTAAATCTAGTTAGGTTTAATTTGTAGCCTAACATATGGTCTTTCCTGGAAAATGCCTCATGTGCCTTTAAGGAGGATGTATGTGCTGTCGTTGTTAAGTAGAGTATTTTATTTATGTCTATTAAATATGTGTTGTTCAAATGCTTTATTTCCTTACTTAATTCAGCCTAGTTATTATATCCATTATTGATAGCAAGGTATTGAAGTCTGCAAGAATTAGGGTAGCATTATTTAGTCTCCTTTTATTTCTACCAGTATCTGCCTCATATATTTTGATGTTCTGTTATTAAGGGCGTCAGTGTTTATAACTCTTAGTTTTATTGCATTGCGCCTTTTATTAATAAATACTAACATCATATTTTGTCTCTTTTAAATACTAGATTTAAAGTCTGCTTTGCGTGACACTAGTATAGACATACCTACTCTCTTTTGGTATGAGTTACTTTTGGTGACTATTTGCATGGAATATACTTTTTTATCCTTTACTTTCAATCTATTTGTGTCTTTAAATCTAAAGTGAGTCTCTTATAAATAGCATACGGTGGGATCATCTCTTTTTATCCATTCTACCTATTTCTCTCTTTTGATTGGACAGTTTAACTCATTTATATTTAAAGTAATTACTGGTATAGAAAGACTTCTGTCATTTTATTATTTCTTTTCTATGGACCTATAGCAGTTTGCCCTCATTTCCTGAATAGTCATCTTTGTGTTTAGTTCATTCTTTCCAGGGAAACGTTTTAATTACTTTCTCATTTCCTTTTGTGTATATTCTATAGTTATTTTCTTTGTGTTAGCATAGATATTACATTTAACATTCTAAAGTCGTACTCTAATTTGAATTTATACCAACTTAACTTTAGTAACATACAAAAACTCTGCTCCTTTACAGTCCTGTCCCCACCTCGTTCAGTTGTTGACATCACTAAATTAGACATTTAGATATTGTATGTCCCAAAACATAAACTAATAATTGCTTTTTTAATACATTAATCTTTTAATGTTAAAAAACAAAATGTAGGCATATAAACCAACCAGTTATAATAATAGTAGATTTTATAATTGCCCATGTGTTTACTTTACTGTAATCTTTATTTCTTCATACAGCTTCAAGTTACCATCTAGTATCTTTTCATTTTAACTCATAGGGCTCCTTTTAGCATTTCTTGCAGAACAGATCTAGTGATAATGAACTCCTTCAGCTTTATCTGGAAATGTCTTAATTACTCCCTTATGTTTGAAGAACAGTTTTACCAGATATAGCTTCTTGGTGGACAGGATTTTTTTTTTTAAAGCACTTCTGGCTTGTAAATTTCTGATTAGAAATATAATATACTAGTGACCTTATTGAAGATTGCTTGTATGGGACAATTTGTTTCTGCTTCCTGTTCAAGATACTGTCTTTGATTTTCAATAGTTTCATTGAAATTATTGAGATTATTGAATGTTTTATTGATATCTTTTATCAAATGTGGGAAATTTTCTGGCATTCTTTCATTGAGATTATTGAATGCTTTATTGATATCTTTTATCAAATGTAGGAAATTTTCTGGCATTCTTTCTTCAACTATCCTCTCTGCTGCCTTTTGTCTCTCTCTTTCTGGGATTGCCACATGCACATGTTGGTCCACTTGATGGTGTCACACAGGTCTTATAGTCTCTGTTCACCCTTTTTTCTTTCTGTTCCTCAGACTTAGTCATTTCTATTATTATCCAACCTTCAAGTTCCTGATTCTTCTGCCTGCTAATGTCTGCTTTTGAATCCCCTTAATACATTTTTTGTTAGAATTATACTTTTTAGCTCCAGAATATTTTTTTGTAGATTTTCTGTGTCTATTGTTATTTCTATTTTGTTGATATATCCTTTTCTTGGCGTTTCCCATATATTTCTTTAGTTCTTAGAGCAGCTTTAAGAAAGTTATTTTAAAGTCTTTGTTTAGTAGTTCTGCCATCTGATCTTTCTCAAAGTCACTTTCTTTTGGATTTTTTTTCTTTTGAATGGGCCATGCTTTCTTGTTTCTTTGTGTTATGAGTTTATTATTGAAAACTGGACATTTCTATCTAATAACGTGGTGACTCTGGATATCAGATTCTCTGTCTTTTTCAGTGTTTGCTGGAGGTTTTTGTTTCTTTTCATTTTTGAAGGTTAGCTCTGTGTTAAGGATCAGCTTGAGGTATAAAGTTAAGGTCTCTTTAAAGCCTGTGCTTTTCCCATGACATGCATGGTAACTTTCTAATTTTCCCCATTTATGTGGTAGTTATTAGTGTCCTAGACTTCCATGTATGTCTCCCAAAAGGAGGAAAGAAAAAAATTTAAAAATGGGCACAGAGGAAAAACACTGGCTCCTGAAATGCCTTGGAAGTCACTTCTTCAGCCACTGGGAGTAGGGGGGGGGGGTTGCAACAACAATGGCTGGCTGCCTCCATGTCTGCATTTCCATGATGAGAGCTCACATCCTTAATATTTTGAAGTCAGGGTTCTTATTGCCTATACTGGCTCCTATAGGCTGCATGCAAGCTACTCCAGGAATATAGACACAGTTGCCTGACATGGGGCTAGGGTGAGGGCCTGGTGGGCACTTTGGAGCAAAGAGCTGAAATTGACCAAAATTAATTACGATTTAGGGTCAAGCCTTCCCCTGAATGTTGCAATCCTTCAGTAGACTCCAGAGTTGCCACATAGCTTTATCAGATAAATTATGCCAGTATCATTTTTGTCTGGGTGGGGAGAAGATTTCTGGTGCTTTCTACCCTACCATCTTCCTAGAATCTTCCACTCTTAGATTTTTAAAATGTATACTTAGTTGAATTCTGAAGTTAATCAACTTCGCTATGCTCCCCAGCACAACAAAAGGACTTTCTAGTGTTCTTTCCTATATACTGTTAAGGGTACTCATGCCGAGAAAGAATTCTCAACTCAAAGGTTAAGATAGCTTTTGACACAAGGAGTTTTACTTTCCAAGGGAGGAAAGGGCAAGGCCTGCAAGGAAGAAAGAACTGATGAGGATGTATGACTTGGGCTTTTATTGGTGTGCTAGAGAGCAGATCAACAGTTGTTGCAAAATGATAACACAAGGCAAATGTTTTCCAGAGGGGTTGTTTTCTGTTGGGCTTGTTTCATCTGACTTCTCAGAATGTGGTCTGGCAGATTCTAAGGGGTATATACCCTTCTCTGTTTTTTCTGTACTCTTCCAGTTCTGCAAACAAGCTCTTAAAAAAAAAAATAAACCACAGGTGGCCAAACAAGAAGCAAGCAGTGGGTACCAGCACACTGTTGTGTCACTGGTGTTTGTATATTAGGTGATTTACTGGCAACGCTGTCCTTTCTAATGGTCGCTTAGGTGTAGCCATTTCAATACCACTTCTTGGTTCATCTTTATTTCTTGCATCCAGTTGTTCTTGCTAGATACAGCTTTCTTCTTACTGAACTGAGTGGTAAGCTTAGCCTTCGTTCTCTTCTCCAAAACAATTTTATTTCACTTTCGCTCTTGAATGGTAGATCATTAGAGTAGAAGAATCCAAACTGAAGTATTTCCTCTTACGTTTTGAAGATATTACTCTGCTGCCTTCCAGCATAATTTTTTCATTATCCTCTAGCATCTTTCCTCCATTTTGAAGTCTGCTGATTAACTCAACAACCAGTAAGAGTTGTGAAGGTTACTGTGAGAAGCTCTATGCATGCATTACCTCATTTAATCTTTACAAAAACCTCTTGAATTGTAGATAACTATTTTTCGTCATATTCCAAAGGAGAAAACGGAGGCAAAAAGAGTAAAAGTCTTATCCAAGGGCGAATAGGGCATAGGTAGAATTCAGTCCCACATGTTTCAAATTCAAAGCCTACTTTGAGCAACTACATTGACAGGCAAGGTTAGGGAAAGAGAAGCGTCCTTTGGAAATAGTATGTAGATTGTCCTGTCTCATTTCACCCAGCACCAATCTCCTTGATCTTCCAGGTCATCAATTCAGACTTTTTGCCAAATTTAGGATCCTGTAGATGATGAGACAGTGATCACAGAGGCCTCCTTCTCGGATATATAAACATGTAATCCACATGGGGGGATCAGAAGAACCTTCACTTTCCTTTGCCCTCCCATCTTGGAATGGGAGGGGAATTATGCCTCCAGTGAGATTTTGTACAGTGTTCTCTCAACAAAACACACTGACTGAAGGTTTTGCCTTCTGTGTACATGTGAAGCTCACCCTTTTCACAGGCTGGCTTGTTCCCAGCAGCATTTGCTTGTAGAGAAATATCACAGGAAATTGGTACTTTGATTACCCTGCTCAGAGGATTTAGCTCCCCTCGAATAAAAGTGGAGGTTGACATTGAAACATCAGAAAATGAGGTTCCTGCTAAAATTTTTGTTTAATTGCCCTGGATATATCTAGAACTTAATCTTATTGTTGTAGTTTTATCTCTTAAGAATGATTCCACAGGCAGCTGTTGCTGTGTGCATCCTACTTATCACCAGTAAACTCAGAAAACGCTGACAACACTGCTTGGCGTTCCACCGTTGCAGGCCATTAGGCAGACTCGGAAGTTTCAGGGGTGTCCAACCTTTTTTCCTCTTCGTTGCACAGTGAAAGAAGGGTTGTGTTGGACAATACATTAAATACACGAAAACTAATGACAGCCGATGAGCAAACAATATGCATAATTTTCACAATATCTGACAAAGCAATTTAGTCAAATCAGATAAGCAGAACAGTCTTCAAATAATCCATATGTGGCCTGTGGCATGCCAGTGGGACACCACTGGGCGATCTTTGACTCCTCTTCCCCAGAGAGCAAACAACACAGTTGTAGCTACTATAGGCAAGAACAAAATGTATGATTTTGAGTTATGAGAAGGTCTGGCAGCTCCTCATCCTTCCTTTAGTCACTACCTCCCCAACTGTTTGGTTTGCCCTCTCTGGACTAATTGTTTGGAAGACTCCTATTAAGAGTAGACATTAAGATCATGTAAAAGCCCTTAAGAGTGCAAAAATAAAAATAACACTTGTAATTCTTTTTATGAGTGTTCTTTTTTCCACTTTCTTTCTAGAACAAAAATTTTTTAAATTCAGCCTCTTGGACTAGTCCTTTAATTTTTCTTATCTTTTCTTTCTATTTTCTTTCTATTTTCTATCTCTCTTTTTTACTGTACATTCTAGGTTCTTAATTTTATTTTCTTAGCTTTCTCATGAATTCTTAGTTTATGCTCCCATATTTTTACAATCTAAGGTCTCTTGATTTGTTTTTGAATGCGTGTGCCACATTCTGTCACCTGGCTAGAGTACAGCAGCAGCATCTTAGTTCACTGTAATCGCAAGCTCCTGGGTTCAAGAGATCCTCTTGCCTGAGCCTCCTGAGTAGCTGGGACTATAGATATATGCCCGGCTAATTTTTCTGTTGTTTATAGAGACGGGGGGGGGGGGGCTCACTCTTGCCAAGGCAGGTCTTGAACTCCTAGGCTCAAGCAATCTTCCTACCTCAGTTTCTCAAAGTGTTAGGATTATAGGCATGAGCCACCATGCCTGGTCTCTTTTAAATTTTTCGAACATTCCTTTTTATAGCATATTTTTATTTAAATTAGTTAATTAATTAATTTATTTTAGAGACAGAGTCTCACTTTGTTGCCCTCAGTAGAGTGCTGTGGCATCACAGCTCACAGCAACCTCAAACTCTTGGGCTTACATGATTCTCCCAAGTAGCTGGGACTACAGATGCCCGTCACAATGACCAGCTGTTTTTTTGCTGCAGTTTGGCTGGGTCTGTGTTCAAACCCACCACCCTCAGTATATGGGGCTGGCTCCCTACTCACTGAGCCACAGGCACCGCCCTATAGCGTATTTTTAAATGAACACAGTTTCTACTTTCATTTCTTTGTTGTTTTAGTTGAGTTTTTCTGTTTTTGTCATTTTCTCCCCGTATGGGCTCAGTTTATTCTATTATTCTTTTTTTGTTGTGATTTTTTTTTCTCTCTCCTTAATGTTAGAAGTTTTTCTCAGATGCCTAATGGTCATGGTTTATCTGCTCATGTTTGACAGAGCAATTTGGGAGTACTAAGAGTGTGAGCTTGACTATGTTGGATCGATCTAGCTGGATCATTTCCTTAGGAAAACTCAGTGTCTCCCAGTCTGTCCCTTGGGCTGATCAGAAGGGTCTTTTCTTTTTCAAAAGCTTGCATGGCCATTTGGTGCTCTAGAAGCAGAAAGGGGAATATTTTTAGTGTGGTAGCCCTGTCCTCAGCTGTACCTGCTGTCCCCTAGGCCAGGTGTTCTCAACCTTCCTCATGCCATGGCCCTTTAATAGAGTTCCTGTGGGTCGTAACCCACAGGTTGAGAACCACTGCCCTACACCATGGATCCTCCCTCATATTGTCTTCTAAGAATAAACCTCCAGTCTTCTGTTGGGACATGAGGTGGGCAGGGGCTTTGCTGTGTTTATGTTCAAGGGATCAAGAACTTGAGATTCTACCAATTTATTTATTTATTTATTGAGACAAAGTCTCACTTTGTTGCCATCAGTAGGGTGCCATGGCAAGCAACCTCAAACTCTTGGGCTCAAGTGATTCTCTTGCCTTAGCCTCCCAAGTAGCTATAGGTGCCGACCACAATACCTGGCCATTTTTAGAGATGGGGGTCTCACTCTTGCTCAGGCTGCTCTTGAACCCATGAGCTCAGGCAGTCCACCCACCTCGGCCTTCCAGAGTGCTAGGATTTTAAGTGTGAGCCACCATGCATGGCCCAGTTAACCATTTCTTCCCCACCCACCCAGCACCCAACCCCAGTTAACCATTTCTTAATAGAATGTGAACCTGCCTTTGGATTTTTTAGCTGGAGTAGGTTTGGAGCCTCTTCAATCCCCATTTCTCGGGGGTGACTGGAATTTCTGAGGCTTTGAGGAAATCTGAAGCATAAATTGGGTTGAATCTTGTATTTCTCTATTTGCCACTCAAGATTCATCTCTCTTAGGTCTGCTAAGCCAATTTGCTCATCCATTATTTTTTCTGCTTCTAAAATTTTGATGGTGTTCTCTCCTGATCTCTTTATTTTATTTTATTTTATTTTTTTTAGTTGTCATTGTTGTTTAGCTTGCCTGGGCTGGGTTCTAACTCGCCACCCTCAGTGTATGTAGCTGGAGCTGTAATCATTATGCTATGGGTACTGAGCCTGATCTCTTGAGTTTTATATTATACATCCTTTAAAAATGCTTTTTTGTCATTTTAACGAGTTTTCAAGAGGAAGTAAAAATAAATGCATGTGTTTAATCTGCCATCTTTTTTTTTTTAAGAGACAATGTCTTTCTCTATCATCCAGACTGAATCTCAGCTCACTGCAGCCTCCGACTCCTGAACTTAAGTGACCCCCCTGGCTCAGCTGCCTCAGTAGCTAGGACTACAGGCTTACACCACCATGCCTGGCTAGTTTTTAAAAAACATTTTTTTTGTAAAGATGAGGGGTCTTGCTGTGTTGCCCAGGCTAGTCTCAAACTCCTGGCCTCATGCAATCCTTTCAACTTGGCCTCCCAAAATGCTGGGATTATAAGCATGAGCCCCTATGCCTAGCAAACATCTTTAAAAAAATATTAACTGGCTAGGCGCCTATAGCTCAACTGGCTAGGGCGCCAGCCACGTACACCTAAGGTGGCGGGTTCGAATCCCCAGCCCGGACCTGCCAAACAACAATGACGGCTGCAACCAAAAAAATGGCCGGGTGTTGTGGCGGACGCCTGTGGTCCCAGCTACTTGGGAGGCAGAGGCAGGAGACTTGCTTGAGCCCAGGAGTTGGAGGTTGCTGTGAGCTGTAATGCCACGGCACTCTACCCAGGGGGACAGCTTGAGGCTCTGTCTCAAAAAAAAAATATATTAACTATAATAAAGAACCTATGTTGTCATTATTCTGTTTCGTGCAACACAAGAACACAGCCAGCAGAAGGCCTTTGTGTAGTAGTTGGATTTTTCCAGATAGTGGGAGCCTATCCTGGCTCCTCTGGCCAGCAAGGCCACAGGGCCTGAGCAGCCTGGCCTCACTTAGTCAGGGCTGTACCTTACTGTGTTTATGGTGTGTGTTTGAGATCATTTTTGACCTTTTGAGTTTGTTTGTAATTCGGTAGATTTATTTCTTCCCTTACTGTTAGATTTGAGGAAGTCTTGAAACAGGGTGACCTCGTATCTCAGGATACTTAACCTCAGATTATATGATTTAGGGTTTCATTCCTCTGCTGAGGCAGCTGCCTTTCAGCACTGCAAGTTTGTCAGTCACAAATTTTGCCTTTTTAGCTTCTGCTTTTATCATGAACAGTTTGATTTTTCCAGACCTGTCTTAATTTATTCAGTATGATTACTCTCTAACACTGAAGGGTCCATATATATGATCAGGCTTGTCTCTTGGGTCTGATGATTCAATGTTAATCTCAGAGTAATTTACATTTTTTTTTTTTTTTTGGCTGGGGCTGGGCTTAAACCTGCCACCTCCGGCATATGGTGCCGGCACCCTACTCCCCACAGGCACCACCCAAGAGAAACTTACTATTAGGGACTAGGTATTTGTGTTGCCCCCAAATTCATATGTCAAGGTAGGGTTGTATCTGCTGGGGTTTCTTTCTTTTTTTTTTGAGACAGAGCCTCAAGCTGTCCCCCTGGGTAGAGTGCTGTGATATTACAGCTCACAGCAACCTCCAACTCCTGGGCTCAAGCGAGTCTCTTGCCTCCGCCTCCCAAGTAGCTGGGACCACAGGCGCCTGCCACAATGCCTGGCTATTTTTTTTGGTTGCAGCCATCATTGTTGTTTGGCGGGTCCGGGCTGGAGATTCGAACCCGCCACCTTAGGTGTACGTGGCTGGTGCCTTAGCCGGTTGAGCTATAGGCGCCGAGCCCTCTGCTGGGGTTTCTAATGAACTATTTAAGGTCAAATGAGGGCATAAGGAAGGGACTCAGATTGGATAGGGCTAGTGTTTTTCTATGGGACATCCAAGAACTCACCTCCTAGCTATCACAACTTCCACATGCCCTCCAAGGAAAGGCCATGTGGGGCAGAGCAGGAAGCCAGGGAGAGGGCTGTCACCAGAAACCAAATTGCGGCTCAGCGCCCGGCACTCAGGGGTTACGGCACCAGCCACATACACTGAGGCAGGCGGGTTTGAACCTGGCCCAGGCCTGCTAAACAACAGTGACAACGGCAGCAACAACAAGAAAAAATAGCCAGGTGTTGTGGTGGGTGCCTGTAGTCCCATCTGCTTGGGAGGCTGAGGCAAGAGAATCCCTTAAGTGTAAGAGTTTGAGGTTGCTGTGCGCTTTGATGCCACAGCACTCTACCGAGGGTGATATAATGAGACTCTGTCTCCAAAAAAAAGATAAAATAAAAAATAAATTGCCAAAACTTCGATCTTAGATTCTAGCCTGCAGAACAGTGAGAAGATAAATGTCTAACATCGTCTAAGCTGCTCCGTCTGTGGTATTTAGTTGCAGCAGCCCAAGCAAATACTCCTGCTCTCTGCTACAGCTACATCATTGGTCCTCCAGCTTGTTGTCTTAGACGTTAGGAATCAGAGTGGTCCGCTGTTAGATTTCAGCTTACACTTGCCACATCTGTGCATCTGATTTCTTCTATTTGAAACCAGAGTGAATGTTTTAGAGTCAGAAGAGATCGGGTCTTCTAGTGTAGAAGTTTCCTAATTGCATCAGGAGTTAGGAAATCAGTTTAACGGGTTGCAGCCAGCAATTTGCTTAAATGAAATGCGCTGCCCATATAGTCTTGCAAGTTGTGTTTACAGCCCATGCATATGTGTGTGTTGTGCAGGTACTGAATTGAGATATAAGATGTATTTCTTTCTGTAGCTTGTGGCTAAAAGAAATTTAAGTCTACTGCTCTGGTCCAAACTAATCCTTTAGGCCCTCTTAGAATGTCCATAACAAATCATTATTGTTAGAGTTTGAGGGAGAAGGAATATCAGAATTATGGACCTGAGGGGTCAAAGTTCAGATCTAGAGATCTAAACATCAAAAGAGAAAAACATTGGGAAGAGGAGAATCTGGTCATCTGTGTCTCTCAGCAGGCAAAGCAGGGTGCCCCAAGAAGACTGTACAACAGGGCTGAGGTTGGGGGAGCGACTTGTCATTCTTTCTCTCCTGAGATGTATAACCTCACTTGCTATACATAGCATGTTGCATATTATAGTCATTTTTTAAATGTCTGTGACTGGGCCACGTTCATAGTTGGCACTCCATAAATGTTGAGAGGAAAAAATGGATAAGTGGCATCTTTCTCGGCCTCATTTTGATGGCATATATGTTAATGCCATGTCTACTCCTGCACCAGTTAGGAGGTCACTGCAGGTCCCGTCAAGTGTGTTTGTGCCTTCTTTTTTTTTTTTTTTTGAGACAGAGCCTCAAGCTGTCCCCCTGGGTAGAGTGTGGTGGCATCACAGCTCACAGCAACCTCCAACTCCTGGGCTCAAGCGAGTCTCCTGCCTCCACCTCCCAAGTAGCTGGGACTATAGGCGCCTGCCACAACGCCTGGCTTTTTTTTGGTTGCAGCCATCATTGTTGTTTGACGGGCCCGGGCTGGATTCGAACCCACCACCTTAGGTGTATGTGGCTGGCACCTTAGCCACTTGAGCTACAGGCACTGAGTCATGTTTGTGCCTTCGGTTGTGAACACACTGTGGAACAGTCCACTCTAGTCTGTAGTCTGTGGAGCCAGGAAATTCTCATCATGTCTCAAGATATCAGTAGAAGAGGTAGAATTTTTGATTCGTGTGGTTTTCTAACTGCGTTAAGAGGTAAGAAAGTTGTTGACTTCCTCTCTTTCTGTTCTCTTGAGGAAGGCTGACTTAACTATTTTTCATTTGACTGGACTCCACAGTCTCTGTGGTAGCTGGAGTGAATATAGCCTCCTGGTAGCTCTCCAAAACTGTAGGGCAGGGAAAAATCTCTCTTATCTCTGAATGTTCGATCATTGAGTCTATGAAATAAATTGACAGGAGAAAGATTAACAAAAGAAAAACCATTTTAATTAAGTGCTTATACATGGGAGTCAAACAAAATGGGAGACTCAAAAAAGTATCAGATGATTGAAATTTACATGGCATCCTGAGCTATAAGAAAGGAAGTGGGCCTGGGGCTTTTGAGGGTTGGTGTCAACGCAAATTATGGAAGTGTGAGGGGAAAAAATGAATGGATGAACAAAGGCTGTCTCTTAGGTAATACAACTTGTCTGGGGGCAGCCCTCATAAGAATGGAATGACAGCTTGTGACCAAGTCTGTCTGGCCATCATGGGGGTGTTGACCTCATTGTACACTCCTGTGATAAGGTCATCTTCCTGGTTGATGAGGTCCCCTCAAGGGGAACTCATAACAACTGAGGTTTCCTTTGGGGAACCTATTTGTAGGTGTAGGAAGGCAGGGGAAGGTCAGTGAGCCTGTGGTTCTCTTTTTGTTCAAAGTACTGAGCCCACCAAAGTGCACATACGTTGGAGTAGTATTATAGCTTATAACACAGTTTGCAGTAATAATGTATTATTTTGGAGTATTTAAGATGAGATGAGGATGAAGCTAGGAGCTCAATATAATGATGAAAATAGAGAAATAGAGAAAATAGAGATCTTCTATAAATCCATTAAATTTAGAATAACATGGGTGAGAAGAAATACATTTTTAAGAGACATGTACAACAGATTTTGTTTTCTTACATAAAACCATTAGCAAGCTTCAAAAATATATTAGTAAATTTAAACAGCCAATTTTAAGAGCTGTTTTTATAATACAGTGGACGGCAAACCTATTTGGAAAGAAAATCTAGCTTTATTCTCCCCAAATTTTACTTTGCAATGTTTCAGAATTTTGTAAAATACTTTGAATAGCCTTTCTGAAAATGGTTATAGCCTTTCAAAATGCTAGTATTGATGATCCTTTAAATGTCAATTTTATTTTATAAAATGATAAATTTTCATCGTAAACTAATAGTTAACATTTTGTAATGAAACATAAGAAAATTAAAATAGGCTTTATTTGTTCTTGAACAGTTAGTTTCAAAGGAAGGGGCAATACTTACCAGGAGCAGAAGTACTTAAGAATGTATTTGAAAAAAAAAAAAGGGTATTTCCTGGAAGGTATTAAAACACACACTACATAAACTAAGTTCCAGCAATGCAGTTGTTTTTTTCCAGCAATAATTACTTCAAATTGAGTAGACAAAGATCATTCTGCTTGAAAATATAATAACTTGGCTCGGCGCATATAGCTCAACCGGCTAAGGTGCCAGCCATGTACACCTGAGGTGGCGGGTTTGAATCCGCAGCCCAGACCCGACAAACAACAAGGACGGCTGCAACCAAAAAAAAAATAGCCGGGCGTTGTGGTGGGCGCCTGTGGTCCCAGCTACTTGGGAGGCGGAGGCAGGAGACTCGCTTGAGCTCAGGAGTTGGAGGTTGCTGTGAGCTGAGATGCCATGGCACTCTACCCAGGGGGACAGCTTGAGGCTCTGTCTCAAAAAAAAAAAAAAAAGAAAATATAATAACTTGAAAAGCCTACCTGGGTTTAGTAACTACAGCTGTTACCCTCAATAAGTGGTGGAGAAATGGATTCTCCAAAACAGAGTTTATTCAGGAAGAGCGAGAGGTTACAATCCAGGATATGCATGCTCTGGTAAACCATAGGCATGTCAGAAGGAGCTGGAGTAAGGCAAGCTTATAAAGGAAAAAAGGGGAAGACTGAATAAATTGTTTTGAAACAAAGTTCACTGGTTGCCCAAGCTCAAAGCAGGAGTTGGCAGTTACTCACTGGTAACACTGGCTGTGGCTAGTATGAGGTCTTTCACAGAATTGCCTTATCTGGAATTTTTGTGGTTTTTAGAGAGTCATTGGAACATTGTCATAGGTATGAATGCATGAGAGCTCCTTCTTCATGGCCTCCTGGCTGCATTTATTAAGCCTTGATGTAAGTGACTCCATGTTGATACTGACAACTTTTCCAAAACTAAGTTCTACTCAGGTCATTCAATGATAATGGCCTCTAACAGAGAGCTTCTATCAATAGATTTTCTTTATGGGCAAGTGAATTCATGGATTAGTAGGTCAGAGAATGTAGGATGTAATATATGTCCCTATCTAAAGAATTTAAGGGATCACTTCTCAGCCGTTGGGCTAAGACTAAGTATTAAGAGTTTTAGGAGCAGTGACTAGAAATGTGGCAGTTTGTATGGGACTAAAGTTTACATGAAAGCCCCCAGGTTTCTGATCCAAGTTTCCAAGATCTTGACAGGATCTTGCTTCAGGGAATAGGCACAGGGTTTTAGAGGCTAGATGAACTCTGGGACACCAGATTTTTGGGATGAAAGTTTTGTCAGTACGCAGCAAGGGACACAGCTCAGGCAGCCTTTCTGAAGGTCCCAGGAATGGAGAACTTGTTATTATCCATAAACCTTGACTTCAGTGGCAGGGAATCTGTCTCATGCAGGGTATGTTGTGCGAGTTCCATTCTAGCCATGCCCTCACCTGCTATGTATGTTTTCTTGTGTTGACCCAGGGGCTGAGGGCTTCCCTGGGACATCTGTTCTCCATAAAATGTCAGCTCACAGTGAAGCAGAGCCTCCTTGCTCATTTCATTTTGGGAGCTTTAGTGTTGGACTCAATACATCATTTCTTGAGTTTTCTATATTTCTGCTTTCTAGCACAGAAGAAACATTTTGGGTATATATTTTGTATAATTCTATATGCTAAGCTTTTTTTTATTCCTTCACTCAATGGTAGTTGCTTTGGAGTCCTGTGATATTATGGCCTCTATCACATGTTCCTTGTCAAGAGTGGAAGGAAAAGCCACAGGAAGGAAATGAGTTCTTTTGCTTTTTGTGGTCTCTTGGTGCCATACAGTGACACAGAGGTTTATACATTAAAAGAGGGCACCGTGGATTATGGTAACTCAAGCAATACTGACAAATAGTCATCTGTTTGCAGTGCAGCCTTTGCCCAGCTAATCCTCATGACGCCAGGTCCTGGAAGGTCTCTCAGGGACCGAACATGTGCTATTTGTAGTCATTAAGGAAAGTGACTGGAAGCAATGTGTAAGTTGACAGCCCAGGCTCATGCTAGTCATCCCCTCTTCCTGTACCCATGCAAGGCTCCAAAATACTCTTGACTCCTGAGTGTAGCAATAAGAATTTGAGATTTGTTTTTAACTGTAGATGTCTTATTTTAGTCATTGTGGCTTGCTGGAAATACCCCAGGGAAAGACAGGGCGTCTGCTACAGTACCTAAAAGGAAGGTGTGGGAGTGTGAGCAGTTGGGTGGGGCTTTAGCTCCTAGGTCTTATGGGTGCCAGTGGGGACTGGGCACAGCAGCCCTTTCAGCTCAACTGAGACCTGGGAAGTTTGCTCAGATTAAGCAC
Source organism: Galago senegalensis (assembly GCA_963575145.1). Classification (NCBI taxonomy): domain Eukaryota; kingdom Metazoa; phylum Chordata; class Mammalia; order Primates; family Galagidae; genus Galago; species Galago senegalensis. Next base: position 35,181 of record CAUYTI010039957.1, read on the forward strand.
TATTTACTTGTGGGTTTGTGTGCAAATGTCTTTTTATTTTGTCCATGGCCAAGTTTGAACCTGCCACCTCTGGCCAGCGCCTTACTCCTTGAGCCACAGGTGCCACCTGTCTTTTTTTTTTTTTGGAGACCGAGTCTCACTATGTCACTCTCGGTAGAATGCCATGGATTCACAGCTCACAGCAACCTCAAACTCTTGGGCTTAAGTTATTCTCTTGCCTCAGCCTCCCAAGTATCTGGCACCCACCACAACACTGGACTGTTTTTTTGTTGCAGTTGTCATTGTTGTTTTAGCAGGTCCTGGTTTGAACCCACCAGCCCCTGTGCATGTGGCCAGAGCTCTAACCACTGACCTACTGGCGCCGAGCCTACAAATGTCCTTTTAAAAAGCAAAGACTGGGTGGCACCTGTGGCTCTGTGAGTAGGGCACAAATAATAATAAAAAGCAAAGACCACTTGTATACTCCTCTGTACCATACTTTGTATATTAGCTCCTGAGAGTTCTGGAGGCATTGCAGTCTGGGGATCTTCATCAGCAGACAATTACTCACTCTTTGACGATAGTGGCATTTCTAAGTTCCCTTCCTCTTCATCTCTCCTCTGTAGTGTGAAAGGACCCAGACTTCCCATCCTGGGCAAAGATTTTCTCAGACATATTTTGAAGAAGATATTCCATTCCCAGTCACAATAAGATGTTTGGTTAGGTCAGGCACGGTAGCCTCAGGCCTGTAATCCTAGTACTCTAAGAGGCTAAGGACCTCAGGAGCTCTAGACCAGCCTGAGAAAGAGTGAGACGCGTCTCCATGAAGAAAAATAGAAAAATTAGCTGGGCATTTTGGGCATTCTACATTCTGTAGTCCCAGGTTCTAGGGAGCCTGAGGCAGTAGGATTGCTTCAACCCAGGAGTTTGAAGTTGCTATGAGCTAGGTTGATGCCATGCTTGGCATTCTAGCCTGGGCAACAAAGTGAGACTCTGTCTCAAAAAGAGAGAGAGAGAGAGAGAGAAAAGAAAATAGAAAAAAGATGTTTGGTTGACTGAAATGCCAGAGTAGTTTGGTAAGTCTCAGTTAGTTGTGAGAGAGGTCACGCATGTCCCATCCCTGTGTCTAGACCAGTGGTTCTCAACCTTCCTAATCCCACGACCCTCTAATACAGTTCCTGTGGGCCTAGACCCACAGGTTAAGAAACACTGGTCTAGACAGAGTACACACAGCTACCTGACTACTGCTGAGCTATAAGAAAAGCTGGACTCGGTGGCCTGATTCTAAGCAGGGATGAGGATTTGAAGGTGGCTTTCTGTTCCTGTCAAAGCCACAGTTTGGTTTGATGGATGATAGAGCCTGCCCAGCAAGTAAAAGTTGCTCAGAACCAGATGGACACAATGCACAGAAAGACACGAAAACTCAGCACCTGGCTCCTCCCCGGCACCTCCTGCCCAGAAGGAATGGGAGGCCCCAAAGCAGCTGTGGCTCCACTGGCTGGGCCTGCAGCTCAATGAGCAAGTTTAGGAAGGAACTGCCTTTGCCTGGCCAGCTCGTTACCCTCTTTGCCCAGCCCCAAGGTCAGCTGCAGCTGATTCTGCAAGAACTTGGCCACCTGCAGGAGAAGCTTGGCTGCAAGGAGAGAGCCTGGCAGCAGCCGCTTTCCAACAGCTGCTCTTGCGCTGGCAGTGTGGCCTCCTCCTCCCAAGGGTAGGGGCCTGTTCCCAAACTAACAGTGGGGGGCTGGGGCCTCCAAGATGCTGCTGCCATCCCCGCAACCTTCCATCAGAGGATTCTTGGTGGAGGCAGCTCCTTGGCAGTCCTAGGCGTCTCTGAAACGCTCAGGTCCTGGAGTCTCCAAATTTAGCTGCAGCGCCCTGGCCTCTTAATGATGTTGCCAGGTGCCCGGATTTGTCAGGATCATGTAGCCTAATTTATTTTAAATCCATTTATTAGTACTGAATTTCAGTTACTGTATTCTTCAATTTTTAAAATTTCATTTTGGTTTTAAGGAAAAAATAGTTTCCAATTCTCTGTAGAACTTTCCAATGTTTTATCTCTTGACATTTTAAAGTCTCAATCTGAAAATCTCCTTATCTTGAGCCTCACAGGCCTAATGTTTCTTTTAATTTTCTTTTATGTATGCATTATTTTCCTTTCCTCTGTGTGTGGCTACTTTTGATTGAGTACTAGATATTATGTATGAAACATTGTACAAATAATTTGACTCCTTGTTATCTTTTTTCAGAGAGGAATCACTTTTGCTTCTTGTAGGCAGGTGAGGGAGAGCAGTTATACTCAATTGTCTAAATCCGTTTTTGGTGACTTTGATCATTCAAAAGTGAGCTAATGATTCAGAATTGTCAGTCTATTCTGGTTTACCCTTCTTCTAGGATGTAGAGATCTAATTCAACTTTTTTTTGTTTTGAGATAGAGTCTCGCTCTGTCACCCACTCTAGGTAGAATGAAGAGGCTTCATTACAGCTCACTGCAACCTCAAACTCCTGGGCTTAAGAAATCTTTCTTGCCTTCAGCCTCTGAGTAGCTAGGACTACAGGAACAGCACCACCACTTCCAGATAATTCTTATTCTATTTTTGGTAGAGATGGTCTTGCTCTTGCTCAGGCTAGTCTCAAATTCCTGACTTCAAGTGATCCTTCAACTTCGGCCTCCCAGAGGGCTAGGATCATAGCCGTGAACCACTGTGCCTGGCCCCAATTTAACTTTATGTAAGTCAAATAATAGCAATTTAACATTAAGATGTATTTGAGATTAAAAAAAATTTTTTTATTAGTACAATATAGTACTAATTTGTTAATTATTTTTCTTCAAGGAAAGACCTTAATATTTGCATAAAAATTAGAAAGATACTTTTTGGTAAAAATAGCTTACACTGTTTATTTAAGAAAACTAATTTTACCAAAAATATTATATATAATTTCTGTGTTAGTGTATTTGTTAAAATATCTGTTAATGAATTCAAAGTTTTCATCAGAATCTCAACAAGTTTATTGGCCCCAGAAGAATTTAATCATTATTTATCCTACTCCATGGTCTTGATGAGGGCTAAGGAAAAACAAAATCATGTAGGGTTACCCAAATAAGTTTTTCCACTTCTAGTAATGAGGAAGTAATTTCTTTTAGAGCCACTGTTGTATGAAGATCAACTAGTAGAACATAGTTGGTTTGGCTTTTAAGCATCGGGGAGGTATCATGGCACCGAGGACTGGAGGCATATGCATAACCAGTGTGGATCCATGAACAGTAACCAGTCATTTTTCCCTCCCTTAATTTCTGGCAGTTAGGTAATCTTCAGAATCTTAATATAATCCCAGGGACAAAGCATATTTCCAAGGATACTTACTTGCAAGGAATTGCTTACCAGCAAGTGGTAGTAGAAACCAACAACAATAATCTAATAAATGAAAATAATGAGATGTTCTATGTGTTCTATATTCAATTTTATATATACTAAGAATATTTTATTCAAACTTTTGTGTCTAAGTATCTCCTAGAAGCAGTGTTTTTTGCCATCAACAGTTGATTTAATTGTTTTTATCTAAATTTGTAAACGAGAGCATCAAATTCTATCTACTTAGTTCAATTATGGACACTAATTTTTATTTTTATTTTTATTTTTTTTTTTGAGACAGAGCCTCAAGCTGTCATCCTGGGTAGAGTGCTGTGGCATTACAACTCACGGCAACCTCCAACTCCTGGGCTCAAGCGAGTCTCTTGCCTCCGCCTCCCAAGTAGCTGGGACCACAGGCGCCTGCCACAACGCCCGGCTATTTTTTGGTTACAGCCATTATTGTTGTTTGGCGGGTCCGGGCTGGGGATTCAAACCCGCCACCTTAGGTGTACATGGCTGGCGCCTTAGCCGGTTGAGCTATAGGCGCCGAGCCTGGACACTAATTTTTAAAAGAACAACCCAGTGCTGCTTTTTGGAAAGGAATTTTGTTCAAATTGCTGATTTACCTTTCATGTCTCCTTTGTCTCTGTGTACTATGTATGATTTTATTTTCAATTCCTATGTGTTATTATCTACTCTGTTGCTTGTTTTGCACAGGCTCAAATAACTTATAAATCTGCAAATCTGACTTAGGTTTACCCACAATTCTGCTTTTGCTCTCATTTTCCATTCCCCCTATTGATTTTTATTTTGTTTTATATTCTATTTTATTTGGTGTATCTCTTCTTTTAATCTTTGCTCCTACCATCTCAGCAACCTTTATTCAAAGGCATTGCCACTATCATCTAGAAACTCACACAGCACAAAAGACAATGGAGCACAGAGTTGCTAAGGGTCAAGACCAGAAAGAAATTAGGGGATCATCAATAGGAGATGGTCAAGGAAACACAGAGATCTTTAAATGGCTTTGCCCCCTCTGAAGCTAAGAGGAATATTCCCTTCCACGGACCACTGAGTGACTCAATTGTTGGGTTTGTTTCCTTATCTCTGAGGGGAACTGGAAACAGAGGGTGCAATTTTACAACCACTTCTTTTCCTTTCTCCACATATGATCAATTGCATCTTAAATCAACCCTGGCAGAAATTTCTGGGTCCTAATCCTATTTCTCAATGTCTATTTCATCATTGACTATAGCTGTAAGTATCCTATCACTTAAAAAACCTGTTTCAGTTCAACTCTATTGTTGGGGTTTTTATGGAGGCTCTATTACATAGGTATGTCTGATTAAATCATTGGCCATTGGTGACTGAATGCAATCTCCAGTCAGGTCTTCTTCCTGGAGTAGTGGCACTGAAAGTTCCAACCCTCTCTTTACATGGTTGGCCCTCCTGGCAACTAGCTCCATGCTGAATATCTATCTAGTGGACTATCAAGGATCACTTTATCAGTACACAGTATAAACACTTATACTGAAGAAGCTGAGGAAACATTAATATAGAAAGTTTATTTAGGCCAAGATTGAGCGTAGCTGCTCCCACACTTCCAAGTTGCCTTGGAAAGTGCTCTGGAGAGCAAAGGAGAGGCTCGAGTTTTAGAAAAAAGGATAAATCAGGCCAAGCCCAATGGCTCATGCCTGTAATTCTAGCACTCCAGGAGGCTGAGGTGGGTGAACTGCTTGAGCTCAGGAGTTCGAGGCCAGCCTGAGCAAGAGCTAGACCCTGTTTCTAATAGCCAGGTGTTGTGGTGCCTGTAGTCTCAACTATTTGGGAGGCTGAGGCAAGAGAATCACTTGAGCCCAGGAGTTGAGATTTCTGTGAGCTGTGACACCACAGCAATCTACTCAGGGTGACAGAATGAGACTCTGTCTCAAAACAACAATGATGACAACAACAAAATAGGCAAATCAGGAGAGGAGACAATTACAAAAGTTGTCTGTCAGGAATTCTCATTGGTGTACAGAAATAATATTGGTTAGTGATTGGCTATAAATTGTTGAACTAAAGAGTGTGTGACATTTAATGACTACTTAGAATCAGTTAGTCTAGGGCCTGCATAGCAAATGGCTTCAAGGGGTAATGATTTCGCTCAAGAGATAAGATATGACTCCTGTTACATTTTATATTTTTAACTTTTTTTGGAGAGAGAGTCTCATTTTGTCACCTTGGTAGAGTGCCATGGTGTCGTAGCTCACAAAGATAAAGGGCAGAAAGATTATTTAAAGAAATAATGACCAAAAACTTCCCTAATCTGGAGAAAGAACTAGACATCCAGATTCAAGAAGCTCAAAAGTCCCCAGAAAGTTTGAACATAAAGAGGTCTACAATAAGACACATTATAATCAAACTGTCAAAATCAAAAAACATTTTTTTTTGAGACAAAGTCTTACTGTCACCCTTGGTAGAGTGCTATGATGTCATAGCTCACAGCAACCTCAAACTCTTGGGCTCAAGTGATCCTCTTGCCTCAGCCTCCCAAGTAGTTAGAACTATAGGTGCTCACCACAACAACTGGCTATTTTTAGTGAGACCTGGTCTCACTCTGGCTCAGGCTAGTCTCAAATTCCTGAGCTCAAGCAATCCACCAGCCTCAGCCCCCTAGAATGCTAGGATTACAGATATGAACCACTGCATGCAGCCTTCTGTTACATTTTGAAGGGGCTCATATTTCTCAGATAGGAAATTTTTTTTCTCATCACTGTATAAGATTTATAGCTCCTTGATAAAAATATTATATAAGCAAGGTCTCTGAACCACTGCCTTGAGAGACAGATACTTTTGAACTGAGGCCTCTCCCGAGTGAAGGGTACAGGATGTATTAATACATTTCAGCTTGTTTTTCTCTTGTTAATCTGACTTTTGTTTTCAGGAGAGCGTCTCAGCTAAGAATCTATGAGGAAAAGAAAACTAATTATATTTTCTCCCTTAAAGCACTGGATTTATGAACTGTGCCTTTGATTTCACATCACTTCAGGCTCCCCTTGACCTAGTCCAGGAGATTATAAAATATGACTAACCTCTGACCAATATTAGTTTTGATGCAACAAGAACATCTCCTCGATTTTGAAGATAGATTCTAGAATGTTCCATTTTACAGTACCATTCCTGAACAATGTCCATGGGTTTTATGTTATTTGCTATATTACCCTTAATATTTAAGTTATATTCATTCAACCAGACTTTTGCTTACTTCCTCAGACACTGATCAACAGATGTATTATGGCTTGCATAAAATAAGTAACTAATATAAAGCTTGGTTAAGGAGCACTCAATTTAATTATATATTTAATTTAATTATGGCTCAGATAAAATTCATTAGTTTTCTATTTTGCATGCTAGAATGAATAGGAATCAGAGACATTTTATTTTAGAAACTGAAGAAAAGATCTGAGGACTCTTGTCAAAGTTCTCTTGCACTTGATTTTCAGATATTTCTCAATTCCTCTTTTACTTTCTTTTATGGCTTTAAATCATTGGAAACTTTAGTTGAAACTGTGACTTCCTCTTCTGAAGTATACTTAATATTGGGAATCTTTTAGTCTTATCAGAGTGTGTAGTAGCAACATGTCTCCAAGATCTGGTCTCTTTGAATGAAGCCACGTCTCTGGGTAACAGCTTCCCGGACCTTCTGAACACAGGGAGCCCACACGATGATGCAAGAAGGACAACCTCAAGGTAGAGGTGAGCATTTCTTTACTCAATATCACAAAGAAAGGTAGAAATGTATGATGAGATGATAAGAGTCATCCAGAGATAAGAGGTAGACAATGAACAGATTGAAGGGCTAATGACTGGACCAGTATATTAGACTCAGGAAATAAAGAGTAATGCCGTGGAGACAGAAACAAACACACATTTTGGGGGGGGGGGTGAGTGGGAGGTTTATAGCAGATTTTATCAAAAGTTTAGGGAAACTGGAGACTTACACAGTAGAATGCAAATGGTTAAAAAATCGATTATTAGATACCATTGTTCTTAAAAATCCTCCGATTATTTTTGAAATTCAAACAGCAGTATTTTTTCAAATTGCCATGGCTTACTTTTTGTACTCTATTCTTTTAGAAGAAAAAAATCTCCCTTTTTTTTATGCATGAAAATTTGACTTTAGCCTCAACCCTTTGAATATCCATGAATGGTATCCTTTAATTTTTATTAAAAATAATATTATAGATATATAATAGTCATTCATATTTATGGGATATATGTGATATTTTGATACAAGCATAAAATGTGAAATGATCATAATTGAGTAATTGAGGTATCCATTACCTCAAATATTTATCATTTCTTTGTGTTGGGAGCATTCCAAATCTACTCTTCCAGTTATTTTGAAATATATAATAAATTATTGTTAACTGTAGTTGTCCTATTGTGCCTTTAAACACTAGATCTTCTTTTTTCTAATTGCATTTTTTGTACTCATTAACCAACCCTACTTTTTAAAAACTTTCAGGTTAATATGAGAGTATATACAATTAGTTTACATAGTTTGGCTTTTAAGGTTAAATTCTGAGTATAGTTGTCTCTTTTACCCAGGGAGTATGCCATAGACCTATGCAAAGTACCTGTTGGGTGGCAACTTATCCACCACCTTCCCTCCTTCCTGCTACATTAATTAATTAATTAATTATTTTCAAGGAGGAAATCCATTTTTATTTTTACTCATTTATTTATTTTTGAAACAATGTATTCTTTAAGTCTCAATCTGTCGCCCTGGTAGAGTGCTGGGGCATCACAGCTCACAGCAACTTCAAACTCTTGGGTTTAAGCTATTCTCTTGCCTCAGCCTCCCAAGTAGCTGGGACTATAGGTACCCACCACAATGACCAGCTATTTTCTTTCTTTCTTTGTTCCCTTGTCATTGTTGTTTTAGCTGGCCTGGGCTGGGTTTGAACCCATCAGCTTCAGTGTATGTGGCCGGTGCCCTAGCTGCTGAGTTACAGGTGCCGAGCTAGAAACCCATTTAAAAAATATTTTTATTTAAAAAATAAGCGTGTGTCTGAGAAGCCAAGGTGGCTGGATGACTTGAGTTTAGGAGTTTGAGACCAGCTGGAGCAAGAGAGAGACCCATCTGTAAAAGTTGCTAGGCATTGTGGCGGGTGCCTATAGTCCCAGCTACTCAGGAAGTTGAGGCAAGGGGATTGTTTTGAGCTCAAGAATTTGAGGTTGCTGTGAAGTATGATGCCATGGCACTTTGCCAAGGGTGACCAAGTGACACTCTGTCTGGCGGGGGGGGGAAGGAGCATGTGTTCAGCTATACTCCCTCTGCCCCTCCAGAAGTGAACATATTTCTGTTATTTTAATTTGGGAAGAATATTACTGTTTCTGATGGCATGAAATACACAATATTTTTTGGAATGGAAAAATTTTAAGTTTTTTTTTTTTTATCATCACAGTACAGAATTGTAAGCACTATGAATGAGAGATTAAGAGATTAAGGTCATTAAGTGCACAACACTAACTACTGACCAGCTAATGGCATTGTTTCTTCAGTAGTTCTCCCAACGAAAACTCTTGACTTAAATATTCAGCAGAATAATCTCTACATATACTTTATATGCATAAGAGCTTTTATTTACATAATTCTTTAGATTTTACTCTTCCTAATTTTATTCTGAAACTCAATTTTACCCCAAACAATAATTACCATATTAACTGTGTAATGGACAGTTCTAGCAGCCCTACACCATCAGGCTCTATCCACCAGAAACTGAGGGAAAACAGGGTTGGTCATACCAATTGGAAAACAAATCTGTCTCACACAATTTGCCAGTGTGTAGATTCAGTTTAAATTCTGGCAATGAAATATATGGATATGTAGCTATATATTTCATTTTGATTTTGAAAAGTAGTCAAAGGGAGTTCTTCACAGCTTTGCTTGGCCTGGCTGAAGCTGAAGATTTTGCAACTTCATAGCCAGACCCATATTGCCAGTGATTTTCAGTTTTTGAAGGAAGGCTGGCTGAGGATTCATTTTACCAGTCATTAAAGCCAGTAAGTCAGAGTAGCCATCGTGATCATGCAGTCAGCCTTCTTATCTGAGTTAGGAAGCTCTGATAATTTGCTGTTCTTCACATCTACCACCCACCCAGGTGGCTTCTTCTTCTTCTTCTTTTTTTTTTAATTAAATCATAGCTATGTACATTAATGCAATCATGGGGTACAATGTGCTGGTTTTATATACAATTTGAAATATTTTCATCAAACTGGTTAACATAGCCTTCACGAGATTTTCTTAGTTATTGTGTTAAGACATTTATATTCTACGCTTAGTAAATTTCACATGTACCCTTGTAGGATGCATCATAGGTGTGGTCCCATAATTACCCTCCCTCTACTCATCCTCCCCTCTTCCCTCTCCCTCCCTTTGCCCCTTCCCCATCTTCTTGAAGGGGAAGCTATAAATATGAAAGCTATAAATTAGTTCCATAGTAGGGCTGAGTACATTGGATACTTTTTCTTCCATTCTTGAGATACTTTGCTAAGAAGAATATGTTCCAGCTCCATCCATGTAAACATGAAAGAGATAGTTTCCATCTTTCTTTAAGGCTGCATACTATCCCATTATATACATATACCACAATTTATTAATACATTCATGGTTGATGGGCACTTGGGCTTCTTCCATGACTTAGCAATTATGAATTGGGCTGCAATAAACATTCTGGTACAAATATCTTTGTTATAATGTGATTTTTAGTCTTCTGGATATATACCTAGTAAAGGACTTGTAGGGTTGAATGGCAGGTCTATTTTTAGATCCCTAAGTGTTCTCCAAACATCTTTCCAAAAGGAACGTATTACTTTGCATTCTCACTAGCAGTGTGGAAGTGTTCCCTTTTCCCCACATCCATGCCAACATCTCTGGTTTTAGGATTTTGTGATATGGGCTAATCTTACTGGCGTTAGATGATATAGAAAAGTGGTTTTGATTTGCATTTCTCTGACGATTAAGGATGATGAGCATTTTTTCATATGTCTGTAGGCCATGTGCCTGTCTTCTTCAGACAAGTTTCTCTTCAAGTCCTTTGCCCACCCTGAGATGGGATCACTTGTTCTTTTCTTGCTAATACATTTGAGTTCTCTGTGGATTTTGGTTATTAAACCTTTGTCAGAGCCATAACCTATAAATATCTTCTCCCATTCTGAGGGCTGTCTGCTTGCTTTACTTACTGTGTTCTTGGCTGTGCAGAAGCTTTTTAGTTTGATCAGATCCCGCAATGTATTTTTGGTGTTGCTTCAGTTGCCTGGGGTGTGTGTGGGGGTCCTCCTCATAAAGTATTCTCCCAGTTCAATTTCTTCAATTGTTTCTCCTGCACTCTCTCCAAGAATCTTTATAGTTTCATGTCTTAAGTTTAAATCTTTACAGCCAGGTGGCTTCTTTACCCCCAGGGCCATCCTTCAACTTGAAGGCAAAAATACCACCGATTCTCTTCACAAACTATTCCACTTCCTCTTTGAGCTTATTCTCAATCTGCTTAATAAGATTTGCCTTAAATACACCACCTGGAGAGCTGGTTGGAGCAGCCTCAATTTGATGAGTTCTAAAAGAACTAGCAGCTTCAGGAAAACTCATCCAGGAGAGTGTTACAGCCACAGCTCCTCCAAGGCCTGAATTATGCTCCCCCTACTTGAATTTAATTAAGTTTTTCTCTCATGTGAACATATAGTTGTTACTCTACTAGTTTCACATTAGAGCTGAGGACATGTGATGCTTGTTTTTTAATTCTTGTGATACTTTGCTTAGGAAAATGTTTTCCACATCTACTAGGTTGTTCCAAAAGATATAAAATATCCATCTTTTTTATGGCTAAATAGTATCCCATGGTATACATACACCACAATTTATTAACCCATTCATGTGTTGAAGGGCACTTGGGTTGTTTCCATAACTTTGCAATTGTAAATTGTGCTGCTATAAACATTTAACTGCAAATGTCCTTATGGTAAATCGTCTTTTTTTTCCTTCTGAGTAGATACGTAGTAATTGGATCACAGGATCAAATGGAAGGTCTATTTTAGTTCTGTGAGGTATCTCCATACTTCTTTCCATAGAGTCTGTACTAGTTTGCAATCCCACCATTAATTCCTGAGGGTTTCCTCTCCCAACTCACATCTCACCAGCATCTCTTGCTTTGGGACCTTGTGATGTGGGTCATTCTCACTGAGGTTAGGTAATAACTCGAAGTGTATTGATTTGTATTTCCCTGATGAATGGGGACAATGAGCATTTTTTTCTGTGTTTGTAACCAATTCTTCTTTTTCTCTTTTTCCCTACTACCCTTTCCAGCCTCTGGTAACCACCATTCTATTTATTATTCTCTATGTCATCAATTCTTTTTAGGTCTCTTGTGTGTAGTAAGAATGAGAACATACTACCTTTTTCTTTTTGTGCTTGCCTAATTTCACTAAACATGTCATCCTTTGGTTCTATCCATGTGTTGCAAATAATAGGATATCATGCTTTTTTGTGGCAGAATAATATTTCATTGTGTATATAGACCACAATTTCTTTATTCATTCATCTGCAAATGGACACTTAGGTTGATGCTATATCTTGGTTATTGGGAATAGTGCTGCAATAAATGTGGACATGCAGATTTTGATATCTCTGGAAAAAAACAAAATATTAATTCAGAAGGATATGAGAAATGAGAGACAAAATCATGTTGTGAGAAAGATAGGAATCAACAGAAGAATGTAATAAATTTAAGAAGAAAGAATAAGAAAATATAGATAAAAGTCAGTGGAGGATGAGTTTTGCATAGATTGTTTTGGGCTTCAGAGATACTACCTAGACATTTATTCTGAGAGATTTTTCAAGCTCTATTCTTGCTTGAAGTTTTTAATTATTCTGAAGCTCTTCATCTAGTTTCTTCATTGCTCTTAAACTTCCTGGGGATTCTGGCTCCCTGGCCCTCTGGTAATTGCAGCTGTGGCATTGATCTTGCAGAGAAAGGAGTCTGCTGGTCTCTGAAGTTATGGTCTGTTGCTGTGATTTCCATCGCACTCCTCAGTACTTGTTTCATTGTGAGCTGTGTGGGTAAGTTCTTCACTGAGGTATGTTTCCCTGGTCCTTTTCCCTCACATATTCTGTAAAGATTTCCTGGGGTATGTTCTCTTTTACCCTTTTAATATTTTGGCTCTTAGTTGGAATGCTACACCTTTTTTGATTTTTTCTCCTCCCTTTCCTGCTCTTTCTTTATCTTTTGATAACTGACTCTTGTAGATTTACTTATTTTCATTAGCATTTTATGAATCATAGCCCTACATGTATGTTACTCATTGTAGTGATCATCTATGAGATAGACAATTAAGTTTGCAAACTCACCTAGAAAATGTGCTGCATACCTCATTGCCACATATCACTATAGTCATCATCAAAGGACCCCTTGAGAAGCAATTAGAGCTATTGTCATGCAGCACACAAAAACACACAGCACAATAATAAATGCCACTCAGCAAGACACCACCACTCATTGACCTGAATACAGTTGTGAGACATTGATATATCAAGTTTATGAAACCTTTTTTTTTTTTTTTGAGACAGAGTTTCACTTTGTCGCCCTCTGTAGAGTGCTATGATGTCATAGCTCATAGCAACTTCCAACCCCTGGGCTCAGCCTCCCAAGTAGCTGGGACTACAGGCACCTGCCATAATGCCCAGCTATTTTTTGTTGCAGTTTGTCTGGGGCTGGGTTCAAACCCACCACCCTCAGTATATGGGGCCGGCACTCTACCCACTGAGCCCACAGGTGCTGCCCAAGGTTATGAAATCTTACCAAATTGTTTGTGCAGTACTGGCAATGTAAGTGTACAGTGGCAAGTTTGCAGACTTAATTGTCAGACCTTGTTCAATGATAGCTCTGACGGTCATTCCAGAAAAAGAGTTCTAAAATTGTTTTGAAGGGTGGATTAGGCACTGGCATTGGTGCACAAATACCCAAGGAAAATGCTTCAAAGTTGACCATGGTGATATTTAGCAGTGAAATTTGTAGCACTTTTTCTAGGATGAATTTGTGAATAATGAATTGTCAGACCGCATAAGACACCATCTTCCAGGACTTGGTCTGCTAATGATCACGTGTTCTCTAGTCACAAAGCCTCTCTAGTGGCAGTCCAACTCTAACTGCTTTTATAGTGGTCATATTTTAGATTAGTGTCTTTGATTCATGTTGGGACTTTTTCCAATATGAGAAAAAAAAACTATTAGAATGAAATAATGGAATTAAAGAGAATAGTATATTTCTTCCCTATTTCATTTGTATCCAGATACATATTTCAAGTTTTATGAGCATGCTCAGAGAACTTTTTGCTCTCCAATCCACTGTCTGGTCTTCTATTCACTGATGAGGTGATTGAAAATAGTTATTGAATTTTCTGGGAGGAAGTGAAAGTGACTTCTTGTAACAAACAGATCATGGATGCAGTTCTCTAGAAGATGTAAATAAATCTCATAGTGTTTAGCAAAACACAAAAAACATCACTAAAACCAGAATTTGATTTGTCTTTCATAATTAAGTGGAAGAGAGAAGAGGACTTAAGAATAGTTATTTCATTAAGAAGCAACAGAAATTCAGAATCCCAAAAAATGGGCTAAAAGAAAGAAAGGTTTGCAGGAAGGAGGGACAGGAAAAAAAAAAAAAGAAAGGTTTGACTGCATTGAACTTTGGTAGTAGTAGCACACAAAAGAAATGAGTGAAGATCAGGTCAGGACCTCAGAGAGAATAGGTCTTGTTCAATGTGTACACTCATGAACATAAAAATTTATTTTAAAAATGTCTCTATAAATGTTTAAAATCTCCCTTTGTTTGTTATTTACCCCACATGTTTATCTGTGGCTATCTACTTTTAGGAATACTTAGAAAACATCAAAATAACCTGTGTGCTTGCTTCAAGCTTATTAAAATTAAGAGAAAACAGACATTCAATGAGTCAAAAAATTTCTATTGATGACTACATGTCAGTCACTACCCTAGGCATTTATAATTGATGTAGAAAACAGAATCTCTGCCCTGGAATATGGAACTTAAATTCTAGTGGGGAAAAGACCAAAAATAAATGAGCAGACATATAAAGAAACAAGTAATATAAATGAATACAAGCAAGCAATAATTCTGTAAGGCCTTTATTGACCTTGCATAGAAAAAAGAGTGGGAATTGGAGGTAAGCTGGCATGGCACAGATACAGAACCTAAGGCTCTACAGCAAAAGATTGACGAACACTAATACTTCCTTTTCCTTCCCAGTGACTTACCATTTTACATATGGCAAAACTGACAAAAGGCTGTCTGAACTACAAACATCTCATTCAAGTCTAACCTGCTTCAGTGAAGGGACAAGGGGGACAGGTAAAACTTTAAATGCTTAACTAGACTTACTCTTTTTTCAGAGAGGGAATAGGATTGAGCTCAAGACTGGTGTGTTCCATTGTGTGTATATGTGTGTGCACACACGTGTGCATTTTATTAGTCTCTGCTTGGATATCTTTATGAGTTCTCTAAATTTCCATGTTAATATCAGACGTTAGGTCTGCCACCAGAACAATTCCTTCTTCAGACTTCTTGAGCCCAGTAAATACTATCAACCTACATACATGTAATTTGCTCAAACCAATCCTGAAATTATTAATAATAATGTTATGATTTTTGTATTCTCTTCACTCTATCAAATGCATAAATTCTCTCTTGGATACATAAGTATCCTTATTAGTAATACCTACCTCCATTCCAAGTACCAGCTTTATTAATGGTCAGGAAGAGACAGCTCCCTTCCAAAATATACTCCTGATAACTTCTTATGTGGAGAGGTGGGAGAGTTGAATTGAAGATCAAAGTCTGCCTCACGTAATGTCTAGTGAAAAAGTCAAAAAGAAACAATGTACATGCCCACAGTGGTCTTCATGATCTTAATCCATCCAAGTAAAGAAATATAATCCAGATAGATGTCAGACTTTTGCTTTGTCAGGAACTAATTAATTCACTCCTCTGTTTTCATGGAGAAATTTGGGAGAAGTGAAGAGAGGGCAGAAGCTTCTTTGAGGTGCTGGAATTTTCTCTTTTTAGGTATTTGTAAGAACACTCATGGGGGTACAAAGGTGTTTCTCTACTTTCCCTGACCTAAACTAACTCCACATCATCTGACGTAGAGACTGTAAATTACAACCTAAAATTATGGCTAAGTAGGCTGTTCAGTACAAATAGTCCAAGTTACAGATAAATTTATATGATAAAATGAAATTATTTTATATAATACCATATCAGCAAATGAAAATGATCAAATTGTTTTCCTTTCTTTGCTTGTTTTTGTTTTTCTTGGAGACAGAGTCTCTGCTCTGTAGCCTTGGATAAAGTGGTAGAGTGGTGTCATCATAGTTCTCTGCAACCTCAAACTCCTGAGGTCAAGTGACCCTGCTGCCACCACCTTACATGTAACAGGGACCACAGGTGTGCTGCACACATTGTTTCTACTTTTGGTAGAACACTCTTCAAAGGCTGGTCCTGAACTCCTGACCTCGAGTAAGCCACCTGCCTTGGGCTCCCAGAGTGCTAAGATTACAGGTGTGAGTCACTGCACCCAGCCAGCAAATGATCATATTATAATGAAAATTAAAGTGAAAAATAAAATAAAAATAAAACTCCAAATAAAATTTCCATTGTGTTTACAGTTTTAAAAATTGAAATTCATGCTGTGTGTTCTCCAATTTTTTTCAGTTGGATTGTTGAGATGTTCAGTTGCATAGATAAGAGTTCCTTAAATAGGCCTGTACTCTGCCTAGGTTAGTTTTTTTTGGACTGTTTTGCTTGTCAACTTCCAAAAGCTTTTCAAAATAGGTATACCCTCTTACACAATATAATTAGATATTTAAACTTCTTTATCATGTTGTAAAAGCAGGAGCTTTCATTTCTGAAACATTGCAAATATTGAATTTAAAAACCCGAACTGTTCCATGTCTTTTAAAAATATATTTGCTTATGTGTGAATATCATTACAAAGTGTTAATACCCACTATCTAGTAAAAAAGAATATAAATATATTCTACTTAGTAGTTGGACATTTTAAATCACTCTTCTATCTCCTTGAACTAATATTTACATCACACTTCCCCCATCTTCCAAAATATATAGATAAGTATGTTTAATATTTTAATTTCCTGTGGACCAGTAGGCTTTGAGTTTTATAAAATTTGTTCTGAATTGACTCATTTTTAAGATTATTAGCCGGATATCATATTCAAAACATCACAAATTTATTAGACATTTTGGTAAATCATTAGTAACAAAGTAAAGATCTAGTGGAAGTCTACCAGTTAACGAGATGAATGGAGCTTTTAAAAAATGCGATCAAATGTAACTATAATTGGATAATATTATTGGTTGTGTGAGATAAATGTAAAAAATTCTACTCCTATGTTTCAATTTAGTGACAAAGCTGGTAAAACTTCCTCACCTATATAAGTAGATAGGGGCTGGGAATGGTGGCGTATGCCTGTAATCTCAGCACTTTGGTAGGTCAAAGCATGAGGATCACTAGGGACCAGGAGTTCAAGACCAGCCTGGGCAATAGCAAGACCCTGCCTCTACCAAAAGAAAAAAAATAATAAAAGGGTGTGGTGGTGCAGTCTGATATTTCCAGCTGCTTGGGAGGCTGAGGCAGAAGGATCACTTGAGCTCTGGAATTGGAGGCTGCAGTAAGCTATGACAATGTCACTGCAATTCAGCCTGGCAACAGAGCAAGACCTTGTCTCAAACAAACAAGTAGATAGGAATGGAAAGAGCTTTGTTAGAATATCACTCAATTTTTTGAATTCTTTCAGAATTACTTGCCTAAGATTACATAGTAATCTATTATGAAAAATTACTTGCAATGGTCTGTTAAGTAAGAATTGGATTAGGTTATTTTGCACTGTTGTTATTTCTCAGTTGGTAGTAATTTGCTTTCTCAATTTCTGGGACATATGCCAAAAAAAAGTTAATAAGGCTTATCAAATGATTATTATTTACCTCTGTTGGTTTTTACATGTACAAAGAACACTTTGTAAGCAGACTATTATCCCCAGAACAGATTATGAAAATAAAATGTTATTAATGTCAGTATACCCTTTTGACAAATGCTTTTACTGGTCACAGCTTTCAATATTTTTGTCAGCCTTGGAGCTAGAGATTTCAGATATTGAACTTATAAAAAATGTTTGGCATAAGTTTAACTTAATTGGCAAAGTCAATCTCTACCACCAAAATAACCAAATTAGATTTTTAAAATTCAAATTATACGTTAATAACACTTTGAGAAATATTATAAAAAGAGATCATTAATAATGAACAGAATACATAATTAAGGTATTAATATATTTCTTTCTTTTTTTTTTTTTTGTTTGAGACAGAATTTCACTATGTTGCCTGGTAGAGTTCTGTGACGTCACAGCACATAGCAACCTCCAACTCTTGGGCTTAAGCTATTCTCTTGCCTCAGCCTCCCAAGTAGCTGGGACTACAGGCACCCTCCACAACGCCTGGCTATTTTTTTTTTTGGTTGTAGTTGTCATTGTTGTTTGGTAGGCCTGGGCTGGGTTCGAACCCGCCAGGTCCAGTGTATGTGGCTGGTGCCCTAGCCACTGAGCTACAGAGCCAAGGTATTAATTTATTTCTAAAAGCAGCCAGTGTTCAAATGATATAGTTTATTTTATTCATGTAATAACATGACAAAAGGAAGAATAATCCTCTAGATTTTTAAAAATCACTTAATATACAACAATGTAATAGCATAAAAATGAATAAAACAGAGCTATGTTTAATAACATGGATGAATCTTAGAAATGTGGAATGAAAAAATTAGCCAAAGATTACATATATTATAATTTATAAAAATCCAAAGCCTAATTATTTAGGCATACATGTATATGTGCTAAAATTATGTATAATCAAAATATGTCAGTGAATTTATATATTGCTTGCTATAGATTTCTTTAATCCTGGAAGAGTGGCAAACTGGTACCTCTGAAGGGAAGAGAGAGAACTGATGATCATATAAGGCTGAGTGCTTGATACTGTGTGGAAATTAATAACATTTATTGAGGGATTAAAATGCTTTACACATAGTAAGTGATTAAATCTTACTATGAAGTTGGCACAATTATTATGTCCATTTTAAAGATAAGATTATTGAAGCTCAGGGAGGTTATGTAAGTTGCTCAAAAACATAAGTGGTGGCTTGGCACCTGTGGCTCAAGCGGCTAAGGCGCCAGCCACATACATCTAAGGTGGCGGGTTCGAATCCCCAGCCTGGGCCTGTCAAACAACAATGATGGCTGCAACCAAAAAAAAAAAAAATGGCCAGGCGTTGTGGCAGGCACCTGTAGTACCAGCTACTTGGGAGGCTGAGGCAGGAGACTCGCTTGAGCCCAGGAATTGGAGGTTGCTGTAAGCTGTGATACCATGGCACTCTACTCAGGGGGACAGCTTGAGGCTCCGTCTCAAAAAAAAAAAAGACATAAGTGGTAAATGATGGAGCCAGAATTCTAATGAAGTATAATACTCTAGTTCTTATAACCAACCTGTGAATCGTTAGCATTTATAAAACCTAAGGCTCTGTCTGTGGCTGGTCCAAGTCTGTTAAGCAGAACTGCGTTTTTAGATTCATCTGTGTTAGTTATTTAAAACCCCACCAAGAATACTTGGTGCTTGTAATATGTAAGGGACATGAAACAATGGAAAAAAACTACAATAGTGACTTTTTTAAAAAATGAAATAAAAACAGGAATTTTGCAGGTAAACTAGTAAATATTGAGGACTTAATTTTTTTTTTTTTTTTTGGAGACACAGTTACACTATATTGCCCTCATCACAGCACACACCAACTTCAAACTCTTGGGCTTAAGCATCCTCAAACTACCGCCCATGGGCCGTGTGCATGCTGAGAACATTTATCTGGCCCCCTGGGTGTTTTTGCTGCATCTGCCTGTCCTGCTTAGCAACCGACTGGTCTGGCCCTCCAATGGCCTGAGGGGCAGTGAACTGGCCCTCTGTTTAAAAAGTTTGAGGACCCTTGTTAGGTGCCCGCCACAACACCCAGCCCTCTTTGTTGCTGTTGTTGTTATTGTTATTGTTGTTGTTGCAGTTGTCATTGTTGTTCAAACCTGCCAGCCCTGGTGTATGTGGCCAGCACCCTAACCACTGAGCTATGGGCACCAAGCCTTGACTTAATATTAAAGAATGTTTATTTACTGTCAATTCTATGGCCCCAAATTATACAATTCAGAGAACAATAAAAACTTGAATTAAAAAAACATTTCCAGAAACCAGCCACAGGTCCTTGAAGTTTTATGTGTCTAGAACATGCTTCTTTAATTTTATTTGTCTGATCTTGCACTCACCCTTTTCTTTCACATAACACAGAAAAAGTCTGGGGATGTTGCCCGAGCACGTGGAAGTCATTTGGTTCCAGCTGCTACCTCATTTCTACTCAAAATGATGTTTGGACAAAGAGTGAGCAGAACTGTGTTGAGATGGGGGCACATTTGGTTGTGATCAATACAGAAGCAGAGCAGGTGCTTTTTCATTTTTCTTTTCTTTTAAAGATAATATTGTAGAAGATTAATTTTTATTTAAAATATTTTAATTGTGGAAAAATATTTTAAACATTCTTGAAACATTCTTAAGTGTTCAGTTCACTAGTGTTTACTATCTTCACATTTTTGTGTAGCAGATCTCTAGAACTTTTTAATCTTGCAAAACTGGTACTCTATTCATTGAACAACTACCAATTTTCCTATTGCTGAAGGCCCTGGCAATCATTGTTCTACTTTCTTTCTTTTTTTTTTTTTTTTGCAGTTCTTGCCTGGGGCTGGGTTTGAACCTGCCACCATATATGGGGCCAGTGCCCTATTCCTTGAGCCACAGGCGCTGCTCCATCCTACTTTCTATTGCTATCAATTTGACTACTTTGGGTGCCTCATATAAGTGAAATTATGCAGTATTTGTCCTTTTATGAATGATTTATTTCATTTAGTATAATGTCTTCAAGGTTTATCCATATCCAGGATATTCTTCCATTTTAAAGCTGAATATTTTCTTTTCGTTTGTTTTATTTGATTTTTTCCCAGATTTATTGAGCTGTGATTGATAGGTAAAATTTAAAGTGTACAATATGATGATTTAACATATATATGTATTGTGAAATGATTAACTAATCAAGCTAATATGTCCATTAACTCAGTTAACTTTCTTCTTTTTTGTGATGAGAATACTTAGAAATTCCATTACTTTTCACTTATTTGTTGATTTTCATTTAAATTGTTTCAATTTCATGGTTATTGGAAATGATGCTACAATAAATATGGGTGTGCAAATATCTCTTTGAGATTCTACTTTCAGTTCTTTTTTTTTTTTTTTCCTGCTTTCAGTTCTTTTGGATATATACCCTCTGCTTACATTGAACTAAGTGGGAAAAACATTCACCAATCATGCTGGCTACAGATTCTAGGCATTGCTCAAAATATTTCTGGTGATAACTCTTTTCTGCACATGTGGGTGGGCATTGTGGCAGGTGCCTTTAGTACCAGCTACTTGGGAAGCTGAGGCAAGAGAATCACTGAAGCTCAAAAGTTGGAGGTTGCTGTAAGGTATGACGCCATGGCACTCTACCAAGGGCAACAAAGTGAGACTCTGTCTCCAAAGGAAAAAAAAAAGAAAAAAATTAATTTCAGTTTGCCTCAAGAAAATTACCTATAGGAAAATGATCTGGACATATCTAAAGGTATTTTAAGCCCAATTGGAAAAATAAGAGTAATTATGTTTTATAAAATAAATTCACTACAGTTAAAATCTAGTGAGCTCTCTTTTATGTTTAACTTCTAAGTAATTTAGTATTTCTTAGGGAAGGCATTAGTTAGGAGAATAGAGAAATAAATTTGTATTTTAAGAGACCAAATGTAATTTTACTGAAAAACCATCAGAAATAAATATGCAACACATTTGTATTAAGGTGATCCAGAGAAACTACATGTCTATGTCTATACATATTCACATATTTATTAATACATAGATACATATGTTTTATATATACACATGTGGAGAGATTATGAAGAATTTGATCATATGATTATGGAGGCCAAGAAGTACCATAATCTATTTGCAAGCAGGAGACCCAGAAAAGTCAGTGATATAACACCAGTTCAAGTCCAAAGGTCTGAGAACTAGAAGAGCCACTGGTTTAAGTCTTAGTATAAGGGCAGTCAGGGACTTATTTCTCAGCTCTAAATGGCTCTAAAGGCTATCAAGAACCCTTAGTCTGCACAATCTGGAAATTCCAAAGTCCACGATTTCTTCTTTTTCTTCATGCAGAATTTCATTGTCCAACAGCTGAATGAATCATCTTCTTATTTTCTGGGGCTCTCAGATCCAGGAGGTAACGACAATTGGCAATGGATTGATCAGACACCTTTCAAGAAAAATGTCAGGTGAGTGTACACATGAATTAAGGAACCATAGGGCTTTGTTTACATGGAAAATTTAGAAAAATTTTATTAGTGGTGACTATTAATGTTAATAATTATAACAATGATAACAGCATCTAACATGTATTAAGCCCTTATTAAGTACATGTATTATCTCAAACTTCATAAAACCTTCTATCTCTTAGAACTAATTTTAAGGATGAAAAATTGAATAAATTATCTAAGACAATAAACCAATAAGTCATAGCTTTGTACATTGACGCATTTATGGGGTTCAGGGTACTACTTCGATATACAATGTGAAATGCTTACATTGAACTAAGTAACACATCCATCACAATAATACTCTTTTCTTAATAGTTTTGAAATATACCATTGCATCATGCACATTAGGTGAGGTCCCCCAAAATGCTCTCCCTCTTCCCATATCCCCCCTCCCCTCCCGTCTCTCTCTCCTTTTCCCTTCTACTTTTTGGACTATAGTTATGTTTTGCCATTTGTATGAGTGTGTAGGTGATTATATATTGATTTCATAGTAGTATTGGGTATATTGGATACTCCCCCCCACCATTCTTGAGATACCATACTCCATCCAGGTAAATATAAAAAAATGTGAAGTCTCCATCTTTTTTTTTTATGGCTGCATAGTATTCTATGGTGTACATATACCACAATTTGTTAATCCATTCACGGGTTGATGAGTACTTGGGCTGTTTCCATGTCTTGGCTATTATGAATTGGGCTGCAATAAACATTCTGGTGCAAATGTCTTTGTTGTAAAATAATGTTTGATTATCCGGGTATACACTTAGTAGAGGAACTGCAGGATCAAACAGTAGGTCTACTTTTAGTTCCTTGAGTGTTCTCCAAACTTCTTTCTAAAAAGGTTGTATTAACTTGAATTTCCACCACCAGTGTAGAAGTGTTCCTTTCTTTCCGCATACATGACATCTATAATTTGGGGATTTTGTGATGTGGGCTAATCTTACTGGAGTTAGGTGATATCTCAAAGTGGTTTTGATTTGCGTTTCTCTGATGATTAAGGATGATGAGCATTTTTTAAAATGTGTTTGTAGGCCATGTGCCTGTCTTCATCAGAGAAGTTTCTTACCCAAATAGAAATGGGGTTATTTATTCTTTTCCTATTGATTAGTTTGTGTTCTCTGTAGATTCTAGTTATCAGACCTTTGTTGGAAGCATAACCTGCAGAAATCTTCTCCCATTCTGAAGGTCGTCTGTTTCTATTACTTATGGTACTTTTGGCCGTGCAAAAACTTTTTAGTTTGATCAGATCCCACTAATGTATTTTTGGTGTTGCTTCAATTGCCCGCAAGGTCCTCCTCATAAAATATTCTCCCAGGACAATTTCTTCAAGTGTTTTCCCTGCACTCTCTTCTAGTATTTTTATAGTTTCATGTCTTAAGTTTAAATATTTCATCCAGTGAGAATCAGTTTTTGTTAAGGTGAAAGGTAGGGGTCCAGTTTCAGTCTTCTACAGGTTGCCAGCTAGTTCACCCAACACCATTTGTTAAATAGGCAGTCTTTACCCCACTGAATATTTTTGATAGGCTTGTCAAGATCAAATGATGATAAGTAGCTGGGTTCATCTCTTGGTTCTCTATTCTTTTTTTTTTTGCAGTTTTTGGCCAGGGCCAGGTTTGAACCTGCCACCTCCAGTATATGGGGCCAGTGCTCTACTCCTTTGAGTTACAGGTGCTGCCATCTTGGTTCTCTATTCTGTTTCATAAATCTACCACTCTGTTTTTGTGCCAATACCCTGCTGTTTTGATTACTATAGATTTATAGTATAGTCTGAGGTCTGGTAGTGTGATTCCTGATTTGTTCTTATTTCTGAGTAACACATTTGCTTTTTTCTGATTCCAAATTAAAAAAAATACTATTTTTAAAGTTATTTGAAGTATGAAAATGGTGATTTAATAGGGATTGCATTAAATCTGTAGATTGCTTTGGGTAGTATGGACATTTTAACAATGTTGATCCTCCCTGGCCATGAGCATGGTATGTTTTTCCATTTGTTAACATCTTCAGCTATTTCTTTTCTCAGAGTTTCATAGTTCTCTTTATAGAGATCTTTCACATCCTTTGTTAGGTAAATTCCCAGATATTTCATCTTCTTTGGCACTATTGTAAAAGAAATAGAGTCCTTGATTGTTTTTTCAGATTGACTATTGTTGGCATATATAACAGCTACTGACTTGTAAGTATTGATTTTGTATCCTGAGACACTGCTGTATTCCTTGATTACTTCTAAGCGTTTTGTAGTTGAGTCCCTGGGATTTTCCAGGTATAGGATCATAGCATCAATGAAGAGTGAGAGTTTGATCTCCTTTGACCCTATTTGGATACCCTTGATTGCCTTCTCTTGCCTGACTACAATGGCTAAGACTTTCATTACTATGTTTAAGAGTGGTGGAGCAGTGGGCATCCTTGCCTCATTCCTGATCTAAGCAGAAATATTTTCAATTTTATGCCATTCAGTATGATATTGGCTGTGGGTTTGCTGTAGATGGCCTCTATCAGTTTAAGAAATGTTCCTTCTATGCCTATTTTCTGAAGAATTCTGATCATGAAAGGATGCTGCATATTATCAAAGACTTTTTCTGCATCAACTGAGAGAATCATATGGTCTTTGTTTTTTATTTTATTGATGTGATGTATCGTATTTATAGATTTGCATATGTTGAACCAACCCTGTAACCCTGGAATAAAACCAATTTGATCATGGTGTATAATGTTTTATTTTTTTTTCTTTTCTTTATTTTTTATTAAATCATCACTGTGTACATTAATGCAGTCATGGGGTACAATGTGCTGATTTTATATACAATTTGAAACATTTTCATCAAACTGGTTAATATAGCCTTCATGGCATTTTCTTAGTTATTGTATTAAGATGTTTATATTCTACATTTAGTAAGTTTTACACGTACCCTTGTAAGAAGCACAATAGGTGTGGTCCCATCAATTATCCTCCCTCCACCCACCCCTCCTTCCTCTCCCTTTCCCCTTTCCCCATATTTTTGGCCTATAATTGGGTTATAGCTTTCATATGAAAGCTGTAAATTAGTTTCATAGTAGGACTGAGTACATTGGATACTTTTTCTTCCATTCTTGAAATACTTTGCTAAGAAGAGTATGTTCCAGCTCCATCCAGGTGAAAGAGGTAAGGTTTCCATCTTTCTTTAAGGCTGCATAATATTCCATGGTGTACATATACCATAATTTATTGATCCATTCATGGGTCGATGGGCACTTGGGCTTCTTCTGTGACTTAGCAATTATGAATTGGGCTGCAATAAACATTCTGGTACAAATATAATGTTACCATTTGTACCAGAATAATAACACATTTATTATAATGTGATTTTTGGTCTTCTGAATATATACCTAGTAGAGGAATTGTAGGATCAAATGGCAGGTCTATTTTTAGTTCTCTAAGTATTCTCCAAATGTCTTTCCAAAAGGAACATATTAGTTTGCATTCCCACCAGCAGTGTTCCCTTTTCTCCACATCCATGCCAGCATCTCTGGTTTTGGGATTTTGTGATATGGGCTAATCTTACTGGAGTGAGATGATATCTCAAAGTAGTTTTGATTTGCATTTCTCTGATGATTAAGTATGATGAGCATTTTTTCATATGTCTGTAGGTTGTGCACCTGTCTTCAGAGAGGTTTCTCTTCAAGTCCCTTGCCCACCCAGAGATGGAATCACTTGTTCTTTTCTTGCTAATATATTTGAGTTCTCTGTGGATTCTGGTTATTAAGCCTTTGTCAGAGACATAACCTGCAAATATCTTCTCCCATTCTGAGGGCTGTCTGCTTGCTTTACTTATTGTGTTCTTGGCTGTGAAGAAGCTTTTTAGTTTGATCAGATCCCAGTAGTGTATTTTTGATACTGCTTCAATTGCCAGGGGGTTCCTCATAAAATATTCT
>CAUYTI010039959.1:0-43020 GCA_963575145.1 Galago senegalensis
ATTTATAGCTTGCCGAACTTCTTTCTGGGCTCAGCTCCCCGTCTTTGGCCTCATAGATTCTGTTTCCAACCAGTTTTTCTTCCTTTGCTCAGGAGCCTCTGACCAGGGTTGCTACCAGTCGGCCATCTTCCCAGAATCCGAGACATTTCTTTAAACCAAAGCTTTTAAAGGAAGTTCATGCAAGGTCTTTGATCAAAATATCGGGAGTATACAGAGATGTGTATTTTACTTTATCTGAGAAAGAACCCTTGGAAGGCAGAGTTCTATTGTAGCAAAAGCAATGGAGTATCACTGAGACTGCGAGTAAAGACCATGTGCCACTTAGAACCAGGGCTCATCTTTGCACCTGCATTGCCAGAAAATGTGCTAGCCAGACCATACCACAGAGATGTTATAATATTGACAAGACTGTGAGGTACAATAGTGAAAAAGACTGGCAACAGGCCTCACGGGTAAATGTCAAACAAGAAACTGCACATTTAGTCAAAGTATGTGCCTAAAATATCAGGACAGTTTTGCCATCTTAACAATAGCTTGCTTATGCCAGCAGCAAAGAAGCCTGGAGAGTGAGTGGCAATGAAATCACGAAAGGTGTTTTTCATAGCTTGTTGAGAATTAAATATTTTTTTCTCGCAAGTAGTGGTCCAAAGTCTGGAAGAAGTCAGCTGAAGCCAGGTCTGCTGAATATGGTAGATGACAGGGTGTCCAAGTCCCGCCTCTGTAGTTTGAGCAGCATTGTTTGTGTGACAGGATGGTCTTGCAAGAGAATTGGCCTGTCTCTATTGACCCATCTTGGCTGCTTCACTGATAGCAGCCTCATCATTTCATACCATTTGTTTCAGTGGGCACGTGGGCATCCTCGGTAATCCATGAACCAGGCCTCCTGAAGCTGTGGTGGATAATACCAGTCTGGCCCACCAAGCAGACATCATTACTTTTTTTTTTTTTTTGGCTGAATATTTGGTTTAGACTGTATTTTGGCACTTCTCCTTTATCCAACCATAGCGTCAAAGGCTTGTGATTGTCTGAAAGAATCCGTTGTTCATCACATGTTAACAACATAGTTCACCTCTGTGTCATGACGGCAAAGAAAGACAAGCTTTGAGATGGTTCCCCTTCTGATGTTTGTTTAATTCCTGTGGAACCCATCTATCCAGCTTCTTGACCTTGCTGATTTGTTTCAAATGGACCAGTATTGTTGTTGGAATAGTAACATCAAACCTTGTTGCTAATTCACATGTAGGTTGGGATGGATTCACTTCCACTACATTTTTCTACATATCATTATCCAGGTTGTTCTCAGGTCACTCATGTGGCTTGTTTTCAAAATTAAAATCACCAGAACAGAACTTCTCCAGTCTTCGATGGACTGTGGGCCTTCACTGGCCACATCCTTCCTGAACACTTGGTCACTATTGTAAGCTGTCCATGCTACACTGGTTCCACAATGGAACTTATCTTCAAAAGCAACACAGCTTTTGACTTATCCATGGTTTCACAAAAATTGCTCTAAATTTTTTTTGAAAGATATGCACCATCAAAACAAACATGTGAAAGAATGAGGATATACCATCACAATAAAAATAAGACAGTAAATAAATAAATAAATAAATAAATAAATAAATAAATAAGACAGTAAGTATCCAAGTGAAATGTCAGAGTTATCTGTGGTCAAGCATCAGTGGTATTTAAGGAAATCAGACATTTCATACATAATAAGGGTATTAAGCTAAAAAATTGTCATGCAACTCTCTGCTAATAAAGTAAACCCTGAAAGAAATAAAGAGTCTAGTAGAAAATATATGTAGGCCAAAATTGGTCTAAGGATGTCTGCTTGCTTAACAGGTATGAGTTGTCACAATGGAATAACAAATTTAAAGACACACTGAGCACTGTAGTCTCAACCATGCATAGCGAGGCTCCTGCCTGACCTGGAAGCTTCCTTTGTTAGAGTGGAGTAGATATTCCCGCTCTTACTTGTGACCCTGCTACTGTGAATGTTAACATTCAAGGGTAGGGCATCTCTCACTGCCATTGCAGCTATGCTGCACACAGACCACCTGTGTCGGCCTAGCTGTAAGTAAAGGGAATGTATCTGAGGATTGTGTACTTTCTACTATGTCCCTTTTGGAGAAAATATAAATATATTCTTCCAGTTAGTCCATGCAATATATGATATGTGTAGTCTAAACAATAGTACTGTTTACCTGAATTTTAAATCTAACTCAGTTTCCTGTATTTTATCTGACAGCCCTCACTATGAGTATTTGACATTTGTAATGGCATCCTCAGCTTTTCACGGACATTGTACCAAATACACGTATTCTCTTTGCTATTTCCAACTTTGTGTGTTTGTATTATTTACTTTTTATTGATAAGCCAATTAACAGTTGATTTTTAAATATATATTTGTGTTGTTTTCAAAATTCTATCCATAGATTTAATTAATTCTCTTATTTTTACATTATCTATTTTCTTGCCATCTGTATCTTTATTCATTATTCTCTCTCTTCATTTTCTTTTCTTTCTTTCTTTCTTTTTCTTTTTTTACTCATCTATTGTTTTATTTTGTTACTTTCATATTTGCATACTGGACTTTTAAAAAAACTTTTCATTCAAAGAGAAAACAATCATAATTGTTTCGACATTTATATATTTATTTCAATTGCATTTTTATACTTTCCAAATTTGTTTGCTCCCAAATACTTCAATTTTTCACTTTTCCTTTTTACCTGACTAAGCCTGAGTTTAATTACCAAGGAGATAATTACCACTTTTACTATTTATTCTTTTTACCAAAACACACAGAAGTAATTTTAGTTTTAATATTTATGTTCCAATCCATAAAAGCAATATGTTATGTCATTTATTATCTACTCTTAAATTCTATGTCTTATAATTTCTACAATTGAAATTATATTTTTACTTTTACTTAGATGATTTCAACTATTATATCTAAGCCATGGATAGTAAAAACTGTTAGAAAAATGTTCTGTCTTTGGTCAATAGTATCCAGAAAAGGTGAGTTTCTAACCACTGCATAAACAAGACTACACTTTACAAACCCCTTTCATATCTCTAAATAAATACCTTCTTGCCTAAAGAGATAATCCTCAAAACTTCAGTTAATATTTAGTTATTGCCTAGATATTGAACAAAAAAGAGGAAATATACCAGGTTAGTTCTCTTTATACAACATTAAGTCTATTTTTCTTCTTCCCTTTTTCATGGATTATTGTTGTATATGACTTTACTCTTTTGAAATCTCTTTAATCTAATTTTATAATCAGTGAAACTGAGCACAGAGGACTTGTATTGTTCTGATGAGTGAACCAAGATCCAGTGAGGGTTGTGGGTCTTTCTAAAGCATCCTGGTAATTAAAACATTATAATTATGGTGCCTACCACAGTAGCCTGTCTCATGCCACCCCTGCATATAATTTCAGGGACTACTTACTTGAGCAATTTCAATAACATGATAGAGAGATATTTCTCAAAAACAGATGATTAGAAACTAACACTCTGTGATTTCAGGGCTCAGTTGTTGTTGTTGGTTTTTTTTTTTTTTTTAATTTATTTTTCCTTTGGTTAACCAGACCGCTGTACTTAAAATTAAATCCTCTCCTGGGCTCACAGCTGGTATGGCAAACACTGCTAATTGGAAAGACTGAAGTGTGAAACTAAATATATATGTTGTCATTTTACTCCACTGTTTCTTGAAAATGTATTGCAGGTAAACCAGCAGGTGTTAGCAAAGCTTTCCAGAGAGTACACATGAGCATATTAAGCCTCATGATGGATATGTTTCCCTGCTGGAGTAAAGCACGCACCTGACTTTTACAGCCATTACTGAAGCAACATAGATTTGTCATGCTGAAAACAAATGGGACTTTCCTCTTATGCAGTTTTGAGTGTTTTGATTGATTTGGGGATCATAGTCTTCTTGATTCCTTCCCAACATGTTTCTCTTTCAAAGTTTTGTGCCTTTCTCTTTGACCAAAGGGTAATATCAAATTTCTTCTGTCAAATAATTCTAAAATACAGTGTTTAAATGGATTTCATTGTGTACATTCCACTGAAGGAACTTGTCATATGTGTGTCTAATAACTAGACAGCTAGATAGATGATGATGATGATAGGTAAGTACATAGATAGATACTACTTTTCGTGAATTCTGATATTTCAATGAGATAGATACACTTAAAATTAGACAACTAGATATTTAGGAGAAAAGAAAAGAAACACCATCAAAGTTCCCTTGGGATCCAGTGTTTTATCTACCTGTCTGAAAAGATTTTTCTGTTTCAAACTTTAAAATAAAAAAAAAGTAAATTTATAACAGGTTAATGTGAGGGTACAAACAACCAGGTCAAAATATTTGATTTGGTTAGGTAGAGTCCCTCTTGTGGTTATATCTCACACACAAAAGGTATGCGAAACACCCCTACCCCTTGCCCATTCAGTAAGAGCACCCCAACCCCACCACAACCCCACCCCCAACTTGAATTGAAATGAGTTTTTCCTCCAGCATTGGCCTGCGTCAGTTTGTCTACTGGCTTCATATTAGTATCGAGTACATTGGATAATTGTTTTTCCATTCTTGTGATATTATAATAAGAAGAATGTGTTTCAACTTCATCCAGGACATTACATTTGTGAAGTCACCATCTTTTATTATGGCTAAACAGTATTCCATCATGTACATGTACCACAATTAGTTAATCCATTCTTGAGTTGATGGGCATTTAGGTTGTTTCCACATCTTGGTGATTGTAAATTGAGCTGTGATAAACAATCTAATGCAGATGTCCTTATGATAAAATGATTTTTTGACTTCTGTGTAGATAACTAGTAGTTCGATTGCAGGGTCAAATGGGGATAAAAGATTTAAATGTAAGGCATGAAACAATAAAAATCCTTGAATAAAGTGTAGGAAAACCACTTGAAGATATTGGTGTGGGGAGATTTTATGAAGGAGACATCCATGCCAATTGCAACAACAACAAAAACAAATAAATGTGATTTAATAAGACTGAAAAGCTTCTGTACAGCTAAGGAGATAACAGCCAATGCAAATAAACAACCTACACAATGGGGAAGGATATTTGCATTTTATAAATGAGACAAAGTCTTAATAACTAGGATCAAGATTTCTTAGAGAGAACTCAACTTAATCAACAAAAAATTAGCTAACAATTCCATGTATCATTAAGCAAGAGACATGAATAGAACCTACTCTAAGGAAGACAGACAAATGGCTAACAAACATATGGAAAAATGTTCATTATCCCTAATTATTAGAGAAGTACAAATCAAAACCACCCTGAGCTATCACCTAACCCCAGAGAGAATAGCACACATCACAGAGTCCCAACATTGCATACACTAGCATGGATGTGGAGTGGGGGAACACTTTTACACTGTGGGCGGACTGCAAACACAGTATCTTTAGAAAGAATTATGTTTCAAACTTTATAGCCATTTTTAACTTCCTATTGGATATATCACTCATGAACTTTTATAAGAGACCCAAATTAGTGATAGTGCTGATTTTATCTCTGTGACAATCTTGATTTATTTTCTATTCTCTACGTCCTTGCTCCACATCCTGGGAGAACAAATTCTATAAAAGGCAATATCTAAGCTCTCTTGACGTATGGCTTTTGTTTGGGCTTGGTCAGTTATATGACAAAAGGTGGGAATAGAGAGAGGTTGACTCTTTCTTTTCTTTGCTCTATTTGTACCAGGCCATAGTTTATAGGCAGCTTTGTTGATCTACATGAGACTTAGTCTTTGTGATAGCTTCTGCTTTCATCAGAATCAGAATTACAGTTTCTTCCCTTTGCCCATGGGGTATAGCTTAATTAACAGTGTCGTGAAGTTGCTAGACACTGAAACCTTTATCATTCATTACAGTACCTATGCCATGATATCTGTCCACACGTCTGCAAATTATCCTCTCAGTATACAACTTGAGCATCCCTAATCCAAAAATCCAAAATGCTCCAATATCCTAAAATTTTTTTAGTGCTGACACAAAGGCACAAGTATAAAATTTTACTTCTGACCTTACGTGACCAACTGCAGTTAAAATCTAGTCAAAACTTACATGCATAAAATTATTTAAAACATTATATAAAATTACCTTATATACTCTGTGTATAAGATGTATATGAAACATCAATAAATTTTATTTTTATACCTGGGTCCTATCCCCCAAATATCTCATTATGTATATGCAAATATTCTAAAATTCAAAAAATTCTTCTGGTCCCAAGCACTTTGGATAAGAGACACTCAACTTCTACTGTCTTTATGTAAACTTTTGAGTGTGAAATTATTTTCTGACAGAGTTATGGCACATAAAATGATTGATCACAGGGTGAAACATAAGAATCAAACCTGTAAATTGAAATTCTGAATTTTGTTGTCAATACTGTATGGGTATATAGTTACTCTCCTTGTTACTGGCAATTGATGTCGGATAATAGTAACAAATACTCTAACGAGTCATCTTTGGTGGCACTGGATGGAGAGGCAGGAGAGGCCCAGATAACAACGTGGCTCTTACATTTTGTGCTGCATTTGCTAGCTTTTTATCTAAATAAGAGGATAAGAATGGAATCTGAATGGCAAAAGGTATGGATTTGCTGTTTATACCCCATTTTTACCTTATTTGACCTTCCGCCCATTGTCCTGAGTTCTGAGAAGGCTGACTTCTATAGACTATATTACCTGATGTTTTGCTATCTAACCATTTTGAGGTTTGACCAAGAAGAGGAGTTCAGGGGGTAAGAGGGTAAGTAGGTTGAGTATTTATTCCCCCGTTCCTTTCCTGTTGTGTTATATTTTTAGCACTGACTGTGTTTCTCTGCAGCCATGATTTGTCTCTGATGCCTCATCTATTGTCAGACCTCCGCTGGGGTTTCTAACACACCCCATTCCTTTTACCCACAGGACAAGGGATGGCAGCAGCCTCCCACTATGGCAAGTTCCTGTATACTACCTAATTTCTTGTTATTTCCAACTATAAATTGTCCTTTATAAGTTGAACTTTATTTTTGTAATTTCACAATATTACAGGGATACCAATGTTTTGAGTACATGAATTGCTTTTGTACACTTTGAATCAAAGTTGTAAGTGTGCCCCTCACCTGAATTTGGGCACTGTGCCCATTAGGTGTGAATTTACCCACCTTGAACTTTCTTTAATTAAAATACTTGATGAGCTTTTCTCTAAGACAAAGTTCCTAGTAAGACTGAGTACATTGGATACTTTTTCTCCCATTCTTGAGATAAAGGGGAGAAGGAGAGGAGGGGAGGGGAGGGAGAGGATGGGTAGAGGGAGAGTAATTGGTGGGACCACACCTATGGTGCATCTTACAATAATAGTACATGTGAAATTTACTAGGTGTAGAATATAAATGTCTTAACACAATAACTAAGAAAATGCTGTGAAGGCTATGTTAACCAGTTTGATGAAAACATTTCAAATTGTATGTAAAACCAGCACATTGTACTCCAATGTACATGATTGCATTAATGTACACAGCTATGATGTAATTTAAAAAAAAAAAAGTCCCTGATGCACAAGATGAAAGCCTGGGATATTCAGAGACAAGAAGTCTTGACTAAAGTACTGCTCTGTGGCTATTCATTCTGTGTCTCCATTTGGTTGCAAGGGGCTCCCACTGTGCGATCTGCATATCCACATCCAGGAATGAGAGCAGCTTGCCATTTAAACTTTCTTAGTTTCCTGGGAACAACAGCAACCAGCAATTCTACTCTGAGATACCAGTCTTAAAAATCATAAAAGAAGTGGCCATACCGTTT
This sequence comes from Galago senegalensis, assembly GCA_963575145.1. Taxonomy (NCBI): domain Eukaryota; kingdom Metazoa; phylum Chordata; class Mammalia; order Primates; family Galagidae; genus Galago; species Galago senegalensis. The sequence goes on from CAUYTI010039959.1 coordinate 7,834, forward strand.
TTTAAAAAGAGCGATATACTCTGCGAAAGTAGGGGATAGACTTAGAAATAAGAGATAACAAAGACATATACTTCTTAGTTCAGGAAACTGACTTATTCTTCTAAAGGGGAAAATTCCTGATTTTGGCAAAGATGGGATTTTCTAAACTCTGCCCAAGTTTCAGCCAAACATTTTTCAAGTTGCAAGAAAAAAATAAGCTGTAAAACTGACAAGGAGGAATTCCTGTTGTAGTGTCTGAGAGTCATATAGCTGGGGGCGAACCTACTTGGAAACACCAGCGTTGGCTCCAGTGCAAGAGCCAAGAGTACAGCAGGGGCAGATGGGCCTGAGTACCACTCTTGGTGTTTGTACTATCAAAAGGAACGTTTAACAAGGTCATCAAAACGGAATAAACTTGCAAAGACCCATTATAGGGGAAAGTTCTCAGTGAATTGTATTTCTAGTGTGCAAAACTGATCGAGGCATTAGAACAAATACCATTGTACTTGTTAACGTGTGGCCTGGGGCAGTTTCGTGTACTGATCATTACCACTGTTGATTGAGCAACTACTTGATTACACTTTATTTAGTTAATTCTAACAACTTTTTAAATACCTCCAATGTTCATTTCACACAAATAAACTAAATCTGATCTATATTATGGTTCTAGTGTAGTCAAGCCTAGATTCTGCTCCTAGGATGTGTTCACCTCACAAAATGCTTGCTAACTGGATGCCCAGTGTTGACATATAATTATGTATTAGGGGTAATTTTGTTCCTTTTACTGTCAGTGTTTTCATGGGAATAGTTTTGTTTATTTTTCACTTTTTCTTTATATCAACTCTTCTATCCCATGAGAAATGAGGCCAATGCCCAAAAAGAAATACAGCAAAGGAAAGAAGAGAATTAGAAAGACATGGAAGTATCTATCTTCACAGCTTTTAGATATCAGACACAGGCAACCCCTACTTGGTTTGCTTGGCTTATTTCCTTCATTTGGGCCCCACTGAATCTCTAGCCTAATGATGAGAAAATTAAATCAAATTCCTGTTGCTGCTTCTGGAGGGACATCTAAGGAATCCAGAAAGGACCAAATAGAGAAAGAGTCATATTTAAACATCTGTTCTTCCCAGAAGGTACATAGTCAACTTGAAAATGTAAGGTAAATAAGAACTCTGTAACTCCCATAATGGTTAATTTTATGTGTCAACATGGCCACGGTGCCCAGATTTTTGATTAAACACAAGTCAAGATGCCACTGTGAATTGTTTAGATGATATTAACACTCAGAACAGTTAACTTTTGAGTAAAGCACATTACTTTCCATAATGCATGTGATCCAAATCCAATCAGTTGAAGGCCTTAAGAGAAGAACATTGAGGTCCTGCAAGGAAGGAAGGATTTGCCCTCAAGGTCACCATTCAACATAAGCTGCAACATCAAATCACCTTTTCTCTGGGTCACCCTCCTGCCAGACTCCCCAGCCTCTATAATTATATGAACTTATTTTTATTTAAACAAATTTCTTTCTTTACATATGCACATATCCTATAGGTTTTGTTTTTCTGGAGAATATTGACTAATACAATCACCTAAGTTGTACTTTTTCTTCCTCTGACCATGGAGAGGTCAGAAACTCAGGTTTTCTGAAATCATGAAAGACCACTTGCTGTTACCAGCTTCTCATTAATTAAAAAATCCAGATTATGGAGAAGAGGTTTCCCTCCAATCAGTTTTGATTAATATATGGATATGAACATCTTTACAAAAATTTTTATTGGAGTAAAATGTATACACAAGGAGAAAATGATCATAAGTATGTAGCTAACTCAATTTTCACAGACAGACCTATGTAATCAGAACTCAGATCAAGTAACAAAACACTAATAATGCTTAGAAATAAATTTAAAGGGTAGAAACAAAGAAAACTTTCTGATTATACCTCATAAATCATAATTGTTTAAAGAAAAGGTTATGTGTAGAGTTCATACTTTCTTCCAATTCTTCATAATGTACATGCACCAAAGGAAAGTGTGTGTGTATTTGTATGTGTGTGTGGACATGCGTATGTGTATTCCATCATAAAAAGTTAGCATTTAACTTGAGTATTCAATTTCATGCCCTGGGTCTCTTTGGACAATGTATACCACATATTCTTATTCATAATATTCATAAGCAACAAATATCCCTTGTCATAGTTTTTACTAAATGCACTTCCCTTTTTATTAATAATTACTATTTTCTATTAAACAATCAGAAAAGAAGTATCAATTCAGGGAAGCAACTAGAAGGAATTAAAAGCAGAAACTGAGTGAAACAAAATTTAATATTTAGTAAATTGAATTGCTGGAATGTCTTATTATGTAGAAACAGCCTCTAAATCTCTAAATGTATTGGGCAAGCTTTATTTTTTTCTTACCTATGGTTAGATTTAATAATAGTCCCTATGTTGCTTACTATGGGCAAGATGAAATAATTAAAGTAATTAAAGAAAAATAGCTTTTTCTCAAAAGACAAAGCACTTCATAACCCACCATAAACGAGTGGTGAGGGTCCATTTCTTATTAACCAGTCCTTATAATTAATTGTTTGATCCAGGTATGGCTTAAAATACTCAATAACAAATTAAATTTTATGTCTACAAATATCTCTTGCTGACTTAGGAAACGTCTTATAAATTTCTGCATCTCTTTAAAAACTCCAACCCCGTTCTGGATTATGATTTTTCACTAAATTTAAGCTTTCTAAATAGATGTTAAAAATGAATCTGTAAATTGTCTATTAGTCAGCATAGCTCCAGGCACCCTGGGACATTTATTAAATATGGCTTGTTGATTTCACGCTGAAAATAAGGAGAGAATGAGTAATTGGTGGCTCTAAAATTTTTATAGAAAATAAATAAAAGAGTAGTAAAATAGAATTAGTACACTGTACAAGTATTTATGGGACACTTTCATATTTGCCACTCTGTTTTCTATTCTTACTATTACACCATTTTACAGATGAAAAAACAGGCCCCAAAAGGCATCATAATTTCCAGGCCTATCCCTAGTACACTTTATAATAAATGGGCAAGTTCTATTCCAATTAAACACATCCACTATTGTTTCCATAGCAGCACAGAAAAATGACAGATACCTCAACTACAAGTTAGGGAAATAAGTAAACAATTCCAGCTCAAATCATAAAATTAGTTCATTTCTACCTAAAATAAGTGTGCTGTTTACTAAATGGAGCTGATAATCAAATTCTAGCATTAAAAAATTTGAATTTATTCACAAATTCCTTAAACTATCAATTGGAGAAAATGGAGGAAATATCTTCATATAAAATTGGATGCATTACTTTGTACTCTTTTGTACCCAATAGAAATAGTCTGACGCTTTCATGGGATTAAGGCAGAAATGTACAATTACAGTCCTAATTTATGGATATTGGTTTAATTGAGCTTGTAAAACCACCTTCTTTCCACTAGTTCTGATTTATGTCTGGACCTGGAAGAGTACAAATCATTCTGCTTCTAAAATTACAGTTCTTGCAACTAAGTTACAGCACAGCAATGAACTTTAGTGTACTGTGAAATTCCTTGCATTTCAATTTCATTATATAGCACATCTCTTAAAAATATTAGCTATTTTACTTAATTGTGTTCTATATTATCAAAGAGGAAAACAGTGCAATTAGTGGGAAGTAATAATTTAGTTTAGCACAATGGCAGCCATAAAGTACATATATAGGTACCCCATGTCTGCACAATTAGAAAGTGTGAAATATGAAGGAAAACCAATCACCCTTTTAAATTTTCAAGGACTGTATAAATCATAAAATTCAAACCATAAGATTATAGATTATGACATAAATATGTAACAAATAATTCAACCCATAAAATTATAGATTATGGATAAATATATCAATATTTGATAGGGAAAATTTGAGTGTTGGTGAAGAGAGTTATAATTAAAAGGAGAAACAGAAAAAAATAAAATGGGAATAACTATAAAACCAGGCCCATTTTTAAAGGGGAGACACAACACATTTTTATTTCTTACCTTAATATACAGGTTTAATTTAACTCAAGATAAATTCTTGTGATTCTAAAGTCATCCAATTAAAATAACTGGGTGAAAATAACCATAACCAAGAATACTTTTAAAGTAGACAATTAATCAGTGATCAGGCATAAATTATTTAAGTTATTTTAATAACACAGTAGACAACCCCAAACTGGATATTGGTCTACATGTAATTTTGTGTATAATAAAGAAGGAATTTTGTAAGAATGAGTGAAAGAATGATAATTCAACACAAGGAGCTCTGACAAATATTTAAGGGGAAAAAATCTAATTAGAGCATAATATCTTATAAAACTCTAGATTAATTAAATATGTTTAAAAATGAACCAATTTTTTTAAATACAGGTAAATATATAACTAATAGTTTAGAGATAGGTTAAGTACAAAACCAATAAAAAAAGGACTGGTATATTTGTCTCTATAAAGTTTAGAATGCTAACTTTGTCCAAAGCCTCAGGTGCTTGGAACATGGGCTTGGCACATACATTTGGATCATTACTTTTTCTCTTAATTCTGCTAAGTGAATTAGACCAAAAACTGTTCATTAGTAAAACCTGAAGAAATGTCTCCTGGAACTCAGGAAGTTATGGAAAAAACAGAGTACATCCCTCCATTCGTCCCTTTTTCCCACCCACCTTCTTAGTGTCATATTTTTTCAAAGATCAGTTTTCAGGGGTTAAATTGTAATCTCAAGTAATCAAAAATTAAAACCCTTTCTGGATCTCAGAACAGATGAACACAAAAGCAATTTACAGAATTGAAAGATAATTATTTATTTCAGCAACATTGAATGTCATTGCTATACTTTACATACTGCATTCCAAATTTTCTTCAGGGTCCCCCATAGTCCTCCATTTTTAATCAGACTAGAATGTACACCAGAATCACCTGGAGAGCTAGTGAAAGGAAGACTGCTGAGCCTCATCTCATGAATTTCTGATTTTAAGTGTTCTGGGTTTGGGCCAAGAATATGCATTTCAATAAAGTTCCCAGCTGATGTAGACAATCCTAGTCCAGGGACCACATTTTGCAAATTACTGAAGGAGCAGTTGCCCTGGAGGGTAGGTTAGGGTAGATTAAAAACCTAATTTCATCTATCATTAATGAAGTAAAATACTCCATCTACTGGATAGAAAATCTATTCAAACCTCATTTTCTCATTGTAAAAAGGGGAAATAATGCCTAAGAAAGAGTCATCATGAGATTTGTCAGACTATCATATATAAAAACACTCAATACTGTGCCTAAAATATGATAGATTATTACGTAACTATTATTTCCTCCTTTCCTCTACGTCATAGAAATTCCAATGTTTTTCGCTATATCCTTTCATAGGAGTGAGTTCTAATCTTTGTATTTCACGTATTAGAGATTTCCTATGATACATTAAATGTAAAAATTGTAAATATTATAATAAAAATGTTGCCAAATACTTTTGTAGGTATGGTAAGCAATAGCACTTTAAATACTTTGAGGTTGATTTTTAGGATTGACAAAAATTCAAAAAGTCACATTTTCTACAATATATGTACACTATGTCATCACATACAATCTATTGCCTCCATTTTCACTACTATCTCTGAGCTGTATAAATAATTCCCCCCAATATTCTGGGTATTATTTTGGGTATTTAAATTGATTATGTTATACATTAAGAAAATTTCAAGGCTCGGCACCTATAGTTCAGCGGCTAGGATACCAGCCACACACACCAGAGGTAGCGGGTTCAAACCCAGCCCAGGCCTGCAAACAATGACAATTACAGCAACAAAAATAGCCCAGCATTGTGTCAGGCACCTGTAGTTCCAGTTACTTGGGAGGCTGAAGCAAGAGAATCACTTAAGATCAAGAGTTGGAGGTTGTTGTGAGCTGTGACACCACAGCACCCCACCAAGGGCAACATAGTGAGACTCTGTCTCAAAAAAAAAAAAATCAAAACCAACCAAGAAAAGTCTTTTAAATTTATAAATTAATAGACCTATCAAAGACATAGAAGATAATTTTATTTAGAGATATACATAAAGCTATGTTTTATAAACTGTCATTTATTTTTATTTAATAATATATTCTTATTTAGGAATAGAAAGGAATATTTACAATAAAAACATTCTGTGGACTGCTAAAATGTAGTTGATGTCATGATCATGGTTTTTCTGTGTGTGTGTATGTGTTCATATCACAGAGAGGACAGAGACAGATTGTTTTTCTTAAAAGCTTGAGGCCAGTATTAAATAGGCAGTTTCTAAAAATGTTTTATCAGGGAATTATACAAATATGTTATTTATATCCACTTAAGTTTAGAGATACATGTTCACTGATTTGGCCACATTTTGGTGTAGAGCCAAGGGATGTGCTTGAAATTTTAGTCATTAAGGTAAAATCTCTTCCAGTACTTCCATAAGACACAGTACATTTTCTAGAATCTCAATTTTAGGATTTAAGATGGCAAGAAAAGTTAAAGGTATTTTATCAAGAGATAAGAGGGTAGAATGAGAGATTCTTGACTTTTATCACTTCTTTCTAATCTTTAAAATATGTCTTTACAATTATTTACAGTACTTCTTGAAATGCATTTATTAGCACTTTGCAAAACATTCAATTTAGTTTATAGAAACTAAAATTTTCACATTCACATTTATCTGAGTACATAACAATTTATTAAATGATGGAATCAAAATAACAAATACAGTTGACAAAAACAGTCTTGGAAACAAGGACAAATGACTACTGATTGCTATGTACCTGCTGGGGGCCACGACCCTTGCTGATAACATAAACAGTCAATTAAAACGTATTCTATATCTTATATGCGTTACATACTATGTTCTTACAATAAAATAAGCTAAGGAAAAGAAAATGTTATTAAGAAAATCATAAGGAAAAATACGTATACTTTATTTACTATTCACAAAGTGGAACTGAATCTTCATAAAGATTTTCCGCTTCATCATCCTGACCCCGAGTAGGCTGAGGAGGAGGCTTGGGGGGTACGTCTTGCTGTGTCAGGGTTGGAAGAAGAAGAGGAGATGGGGAAGGTATAAGGCACTCCTTACAGACACACTGCGATGTCCATCCAACTCTAGCGATTTTTTACATCTCTAAAAATGTTTCCATATGATACCAGTCATTCTTCTACTATTTGCTTTAGTTTCAGTGACCGTGTCCTTGAAGGATCTGTCTTGTGAAAGAAATCAAAAGCAAAGTCATTCTGTGAAAACTTAAAGCCAGATCGTCCTCCTCATCTTCTGGCATGGTCAGAAGCACTCATTTTTATCGAGTCATGTTCTGTTCATTCTTCTGGTGTTGTATCTATTAGCTGTTAAACTTCTCCATGATCCTAGTCATGAAACCCTCATTTCCCACACACCTTTTCATGCCATATCCACAATATTGTTCATGATTTCTTTGAACGGCTCTGTCATAATCCTGCAAAGTCACACATGACATCTGGGCACAGTTTTCTCCAACAGGAATTTATTGTTTTGTATTTGAAGACTTTCATCTAATTTTTTTTGTATTACAACAATGACGTCTTCAGTGCAGTAGCACTTCCAGATTTTGTGATGTTCTCTGTATTGAGGTTCTTTTCCATAGTGTTGAAACTCCTTTCCATAGACTACCATGGATAATGAGGGTTAGAGCTCCTTAGGACCCTCTGATCTAGAGGCTAACTTAGAGTTGTTGTGTCTGGGTGCAAGTAGATGACTTTGATACCTCTGTTATTGAACTGATGGGATTCAAGGTGGCCAAGGGCATTGTCAATAATCAAAAGAACTTTAAAAGGCAGTCGCTCATTGGCAAGGTCCTTACTGACTTCAGGGATAAAGAATTGGATCAATGCACAGAATGGATTCTTGTCATCAAGGCTTTCTTTTTTTGTACGATACAACCCAAAGACTGGCAACTGATATTTGTTGTTTTTGCTTCAGTGCTGGTGGTTTAGCAACTTTATAGATATGGGCGATTATGATCATAAATCTGACTGCATTGGCACAAAACAGAAGAGCTAGCCTATCCCTTCCTCCCTCCAGTCCTGGTATTCACTTCTCTTCCTTACTAATAAACATCCTTTGTGGGCTTTTTTCCAGAATAGGACAATTTCTTCTGTATTAAAAACCTGTTTGAGTAGATACCATATTCCCACAATGACATCTGGAAACTCATCTGCTGCCTCTTAGCCGTCAGAAGCTGCTTCTGTTATTTTGATATTTTTTTTAAGTCAAACTTCTTTCTAAAAATTATAAAACTGTCCTTTGCTGGTATTAAATTTTCCACCTTTAGATCTTTCCAACTTCCTTTTGCTTTAAGTTTTCATAGAATGACAGTGCTTTTCTTCAATCATATTAGAGTGTATAGGTAGCCTTTCTTATAACAATCCCACAGCCACATGAAAGCTTTATTTTCAATATGAGATAAAAAGGTATATTACAAAAAGTGCAAGGCTTTCATGTCTGCTGGTGTAACTGCAGTGATGGCTTTGCCAATTTCCTTTTCTTTACGATGGTCCTTACATTAGGTTCATTTATCTTGAAATGATGGACAGCTGTAGTTGCAGACTCAATCGACATTGCATATCAAGCACTTCAAATTTTTTTGTAATGTTGTCACTTTTCTCTGTTGCTAAAGAGTCCAGCATTCCTAGTGGCAGTTCTTGTGAGTCCCGTGCTGTTATTCAAGGTTTACAGTATTGCACCCACCACAGTGAAAAATATGCGAAAACCAGGAGAGATCACTTTTTCACTGTGATATGCGATTTACTGGAAGGCCAATTTGCTCAAGTGGAGATGACTAGGTCAAACAGTGCTTTAAATGGATTCCCAGAACATTTGAGCTCACCACAATACCAACAGGAGGTGGCTACAAAGTTATTTCAGTAGAATAGTATGTACCATAGTTAATTTTAGAGTTATAATTTAATACTGCACCTTTACGTTTGTTTACATTGACCTGAAATGTAATAGTGTCGTGTATGGTCTGTAGTTGTATGTAAGTTTGATAAATTTTAACTTTTATTATAATAATAGATTTACAGAGAGAGAGAGAGAAGGAGGGAGGGGTGGGGTCTCAGTGTGTGACACGTCTTGTACCCTCAATGAATCCCCAACAATAAAAATAAAAAGAGAGGGAGAGACTATTAAGGTGTGAAAGTAGGTGAAAGACCCATAAAAAAATAGATTTATATATATTTTACAGTAGTAAATGGTAAAATAGACCGGTATTTATCCCTTCATGCCAACCTACCTTTAAAATTTTTTTTCTAGATTCCTAGGCTTACATGGTTTGTCTGGGAGTTTTCATCTAATTGTCACATATCTCCCCCAAATTTTCCAACATATTTATTGAAAAATACTTGCACGCAAGTAGGACTCATGCAGTTTGAGCCTGTTCTGTTATACAGTCAACTGTGTGTACATATCCAAATGTATGTATTATATATACCACACCTATGTAGGCATATATATTTATACACACACACAGAGTTGCCTTTTTGGTATTTGTGGGTGATCGGTTCCCAGAACCCCAGTGGACACCAAAATCCACAGATGCTATAGTCCCTTATATAAAACAGATAATAATTTCATATAACCTATGGACACTCCTCATATAATGATCTCTGTATTACTCATATTACCCAATCACCTATTACAATGTAAGTGTTATATAAATAGTTGTTCTACTTTATTGTATTTATTTGTATTTTATTTTTGCATTTTTCCCTAAATATTTTCAATCTACAGTTAGTTGAAATTCTCAGATATAGAAAGCTAATGGTACAAGCATACCTTATATTTCTCTGCTACTATATAACGTTATTTTTAAAAATAGTTCCCAACGAGGGGAAGAAGTAAATACATTAAAGACTCTTTATAGTTAACATCATTTATTTTACTACAAACCCTCAATTTTAAAATTCCTAATTTTGATCAGTTTGCCTTGTTTGTCTTTGTATGTTGTTGAGTAAGTTCATGATGGTTCGTGTTTTTCAGCGCCTTAGATACCAGAGAATGTTTTCCTGCTGTAACTTAAATACAAAGATTAATTGGCTGTTAAAGATTCAGTGGGAACAATATCTCTGCCTTTCCACCTTCCTACGAAGGGACCCATTACTATTTTCTTTGGGTGTTGCCATGAAGATGTTTCAAGATAAATACACATTTCTTTGGAGATATTTTGCTTTCACTTACTGAATTATTATAATTACGTGAAATATATATGCACACATAGATACACAAATTTACTTAAATCAAGTGTTGATTAAGTATAGTTGTGTTTGAATTAATCCTATTCTGTTTTCACTCACGGATGTTCATCTTTGTTGAGAGACGATATACTGAGCTAGTGAAGTGTACACAATTGACAGTCTGACCCTCTCAGATTGCACCCTGCTTCTGTCACACAGCAATTTAAATCTGAAACAGTTGATTTGAGGCGATTTCTTTGATTTCCTTTCCGAAAGGCAATAGTAGCCCTATCCCTCAACCCCAGGGTTGCTGTGAGAATTCACTCACCTACCAAACTAATACATATAGAGCACCGGGACCAACACAGGCACAGCTTAAACCACAAGCAGGAAGTAAGCTTAATCTTTGTCTTCATTTCTTCACTTCATGAACACGTTTCAAAAATCCGTGTCCATATTACTTAATTCCTCTTTATACTTTATTCTTCTTTTGATCTGCTCTTGAAGGCTCTTAATTATCTTCTCAAGCTTGTAATCTTTCCTCTGATTTGAATTATTGCACCATCTAGACTTCTCTTCAACAATGTGAAGTTCTTAGTTTGGCAACTGTATTTTTCATCTCGTGATCGTCTCTCATTTCAGATTTCCTGAGAGCTTTCTTGCATTTAAAGCAGCAATGGTCTCTAAAGACTCTTCATTACATGAATTTTAAATTTTCTTCTATTTAAAAAAAAAAAGTTTGCAATAAATATTTCAAGACATAACATTAGAAACTAAAGAAGAATGACGCACAAATGCCAGAAATGTCAATGATTTTCAATTAAGATGTATGCAAATGGAACTTAATGAAAGGAGAAGCTGTCATATAATGTAAACAGGAAAAAAAGTGGGGAGCTTGCTTGGAAAATAATTACAGGTGATCACCTCAGAGTGCCACTAAAACTTGGAAGAGTCAGTGGTTGAAATGCTGATAGAATATGAAACAGTTGGTGGAAATACTTAACACTGTTCTAGTTTTAATGGTATATGTACTAGGGGATATCAGACCTCATTTTTATTTACTTTTTCTTTCTTTCTTTCTTTTTGAGACTTATATTAACCTCCCTCTTGACAGCACAGCTTTTGAGTACAACCCCTCTTTTCAAATTAAGGAGTATTAGTGGGACTTAAGCAGATTTCTTCCTACTAAATTCTTTATAGAAATGGATTTTTCAAGTTGATTCTTGAAGACTGGCTTCTGTGTAATACAATCAAAGTTATACGAGGTCTGACAATAAAGTTCACAAACTTATTAAGTTTCACCAAGTGTCTCACAGTTGCATTTGTGTCAACGTGTGGCAGTGTCTTGCTTGGTGACATTTGTTACTGTTGTTGCATATTTTTGTGTGCTGTTGTGAGAATGTCAGTTTGAATAAGAGCAACAAGCAAACATCTGAAAATTACGTTGTTAAATGTGGCGAGAGTGGAATTGAAATCAAGGACAGGTTGGTCCGTGTGTATGGGGACAATGCCATGAAGAAAACACCAGTGTACAACGGATTAATCATTTTTCTGAGAGGAAGAGAATAGGTCACTGATGAAGAGAGGTCAGGGCAGCCAGTAATGAGCAGAACTGATGACAATATTGCAAAAATCCAGTAAATTATGCAACAAAGTTGTCGGCTGACTATGAGAAGCATAGCAGAGCAAGTAAACATCAATCGAGACACAGGAACATCTTGGCCGACAATTCATGGCTCTTGTATCACAATGTACCAGCTCAGAAGCTCTGTCTGAGAGGGATTTTTCAGCCAGTAAACCAATAACTGTTTTGGACACTCTTCCTACTTACTTGATGATATCACCCCCAGTGACTTTTTCTTTACTCAAAGATAGAGGAAATATTGAAAGGAAGATATCTGAATAACATCCAGGACATCAAGGACAATATGAGGTGAGCTCTATTGGGAATTCCTGAAAAGAGTTCCAAAATTGCTTTCATGGGCAGACTAGGTGCTGGGGCAGGTGCCTAGGTTCCCAAACAGAATACTTGGAAGGTGATCATAGTGATATTAGGCAAGGAGGGATGTGGCACTTTTTTAGGAGGAGTTTGTGAATTTAATTTTCAGTCCTTCATAGCTAGAGACTGTTGAGAATTTCTGAAATGTGGTTGACGCTTCTTATTTGCCTTTGACTCTTACTTTCGATTGGTGAGCTCACTGTAAAGGTGAGTATCCAGGTATTGGTTGCTTCTATTAATGTCATTATCTTATTCGATTTTCTTCCAGTTTCTTCAGTCTTCCAAAGTGATATCTGTTTGTATGTTAGTCTATTTTCTAAGCAATTCATCTTGTCATCTTAGAGTATAATGTCATGCCTTATTAAATTTTATTTAGAATGCAAATCAAAAGTTTCCTAAAATAAACTTATGTCTGAAGTAATCGTTTTTTCCCTTTCTCTCACCATGAACGGCCCACGTGTTTTACACATGTAAACTACATAGAAATGTTTTCATAGGCCCCTGGATTTTTATTCTTGTAAACACTGGTATTTGGTTTTTTGCAAATAGATTGCATAATGATTAGTTATCTATACCTCATTTATTTCCATAAGCAGAGTGGACAATGTTTTCCTGGTCAGCCTCACTATATACTTTTTTGGTATTAGAATATTTCAGGTTTTAAGCAATGTGGTGTTGGAAGCATGAAATTGGACATCTGTAACCACTAACCAAGTATTTGATATCCTTTATCTAGTCTTTTCTTATTGAAATAAGAAAGGATATTCTTATTCCAGTGAATAGTTGTCTAATTCTAAATACAGACATAAAATTTTTCATTACTTCAAGAGTTCTATGGGAGGAATTCTTTCAAACCAGGATTGTCAGGTAGAAATATGTGGCAAGCTACAAGTGTAAATCACAAATGTGGTAGTGATATTTTCCCAGAAACCATTTCATATATCAATATTAATATTTTATTTATCCCTATATATCTAAATATTTAATCAATATAAGATATAATTATGTGATATTTTACTTTTTTTATAGTATGAACTCTTCACAACCTAGTGTGTATTTTACACTTCTCAATTAGAACTAGCCACATGTTGAGGGCATAATTTCTGCCTATTGCCAGTGACTACCATATCGGACAGTGAAGTTATAATCCCTTAATAAGAAGAATTAATAAAAGTGTGGAAACCAAAGCATATTCCTCTACTACTTCAGAGATATTTCCATTGCAAGCTTTTCATTTTATGAAATAATCTATCCTTGCTTGCCCTAATTAGATGGATGCTTACCTAATTAAGTATTAGGTAGGTATCATGGTTCCCAAATCTCTATTCAGTGTTTTATTCCCCTCTGTGAATGTGGGTTGTAAGATAATGAAATGATCTTCAAACAAACAAACAAAAAAAAGCAGAATAAACCAAACAAATATCATCTTTCAGTCAAGGATGGATGACTCCGTCCCCTTGATAAGTATGTCTGTAGGAACAGTGGTAGAGAGAATGTGAATGAAAATGTCTTACTTGTGCTTTGCCTGTGGGTGCTTTCTCCGAGTCAGAGCTCAATCCCCACTTTGATTAGCAAATGTTTCTCCTTGGTTCTAGGAGATAATTAAGCAATACATTCACTTCCTAATGCTAGCGTGTTTGTATGTTTCCATCAATAGTTTTTGCAAGTTATTCAACAGGAAAATTGAGAATGACAAACAGAAACTGCCCAATGACTACTATCATAATCTGACGTGATTCTTCACTTGATCAGCAATCTGGAATAATCCTTATTAAACCAGAAAAATTATCTTACCAAATGTAAAGATACATATTTCTCTGTTCTAGCAAGTTTAATAGCAACATAATAGTGAACTTTACCATCCCCACATCAAACTAACAAATATTTAACCCCTTACCCAATTTGTTAATCTTACAACTTAACATCATTATCAGGGTGGGCAGATATGCTTGTCTTTTAATTTAGTTCTTTTTTTAATTTAAACATCTTGTTCATTTTATATTCATTATGTTTCTTCATAGAGGAGTAATCTTCAGGGATTTTTTTTTCAATAAAATGCATGAATATGCAACAAAAGAAGTACTTAATTCAATGAATTAATCAAATCATTATGTTTGGTAGTCAGGCATGTTATATCATCTTTTTCGATGTGAAACACCATTGGGAACAATCTATCTTATCTGTATCTGCAATGAATTTTATTAAATATTAAAAGTCTCCAACCTGTAATAAAGCTAAAGATCAAGGACATGTCTAATAATATTTTATTCTCACTGCAGCTGTGCTTTGGCCTTTAAATGTTTTACCCACTTACTTATGTGCCATTTTGAGACCTCAAATCTTATTTTCAGCTTAAATCTCTATGGAGAAACAACTCAGAAATAATAGTTTATGTTTAAGCTCTTTGTTTGCAAATATTTAAAAGCAAGATTTATTTTTTTAATGACTACAGTGTTATGTTCAGCAAAATGATCAGAAATAATCTTTAAACTATGAAAATAGTGAGGATCACTTTAAGGAGAGGTAGAGAAGTATAGTTGGGTGTGATAGCAACACAACACATGACTAATTTGAAACTCCCGCGTGAGGAAAGATCATGCCCCAGAGATGTTTTCTGAGTATCATGCCTGCCATTTATGGGATGATCCCCGGAGAAAACTAAGATTGTTCTCAATGACTACTGGCTGTCTTTCAGGTGCCTTTTTAGTGTAAGCTAATTTCCTGTTCATCACAATATTTAAGAGTATGGGAGTGTTCATTAATTCAACCAACACAATGCAATTTGCTGAGCTGTTCTCTAGGCATATATGAATAAAGCACAGTCTCTACTTCAAAGTGTTTATAGTCTAGTGAGGAAGATAAATTACAGAAGATTTTTGGTTAAATGAGATATGTGCATGTAATGAAAATTTCAAAAATTCACAATTTGATATATTATTGAAACTTAACAGTCATTGAATGTTTGTTTCAGCCAGGTACTGTAAGTGGCATTCTTTTTTATATCTTATCTCAATACATGCTATGGGATTGATATTACTGCTACCATTATTCAAATAAGGAGGTACAGTTTTAGACAGTTGAAGTAACTTACCCACGTGAGTGAACTAGTAAAATGATAGAATTAGGATATCAATCAACTTTCCTGACTCAGGCGTCCATGAATCTGTTTTTCCTTTGCTCAACATTATAGAGGGAAACCGAGAGAAGTTACAAAAGGAACACCTGCCTTGCTTGACTGCTCAAAAAAAAAAGAAATGAAATGAAATGATTCCTAGAACAGGTGCACTATGAACAAATGCTTCAGCGATGAGGAGGAGTTGTCTACCTGAAATGAGAAGAACAGATTTTGCAGGCACATAGATTTTTCTACTGTAAAGTCTCAAACACATGGAGGCTGAAAGTGCAGAATATATAGACAGATATAGAGATGAGGGAATGTGTATGAAATTATGGAGATGTAGAATAGGTCATCTATGGAAAATATATATCATGTGAAGATAATCTTTCAAGGAAAGGCATTAATATGATTATAACTAAATTTTCTTTTTTGGCATCAGTGGTTAATTTTGCCAACTTGACTCAGTTAAGGGGTACCCAGATAGCTGGTAAACCATTATTTCTGGTTATATCCATGAAGGTGTTTTGGGAAGAGATTAACATTTAAATAACTGGACTGCATAAAGAATATCCATCCTCCCCAATAAAAGTGGATACCATCCTATCTATTGAGGCCCCAGATAGAACAAAAAGGCTGAGGAAGGCCACATGCTCTCTTTCTCTTTCTATCTCTCTTTTTAAGCTGAAGCATTAATCTTCTCCTGCCCTCAAATTTTGGAGCCCCTGGCTCTCAGACCTTCAAAGTGAGCCTGAACCATACCTCTGACTGTGCTGGTCCTCCGTATTGCAGATGACATATTATGGGACTTCTTGGCTTGCCTAATTGTGAGAACAAATTCCCATAAGTCTCTTGTATTTCTATATCTGTATTCATCAACTGTATTAACTATGTATCTCTGGAGAACCCTGACTGATATGGTCTCAAACAATACAGACTGAACTTATAGGAAGAAGAGGCAATAACTTGCCAATATTTTCCTGGTGAGAGGGAAAATTAGTGTACGTGTTAAACTGACTAGAGAATAATCAAAACAATACAAGAGAGGAGTTCACTTTGAGGTAGTGACCAAGAGGTTGCATGAGATAGTGAAAATCAAACTGGCCTCTGTTTGGATTCCTGACAAACCTTAGCCAAATGCTCAGGTGGCATCGAAGGGCAAAGAAGGGAAAAACAAAAAGAAGGAAAATATTGGTTGGTTTGAGAGTTAATATATTAAGCGGAGGACCCATGGATGGGGAACAGAAGAAAAACAATAAAAAGCTAAATTTATTCAGCCTAAAGATTGCTTTTATTCTGAAAAGATATCTCTCCTATTTGTGGGATAATATTTTACTGTAAACTAATTTTTTATGAAATTATGATGACAGCAGATAGTTATGGAGACTATATTTTTCTGTATTAAAAGGACGTAATTTGGCAAAATAAAAGTTGGCTACCCCATGTCAGTTCTTCAATTTTATTTATTTTTAAATTGTGTTGATCCGTGAATCTTAGCATCTGAGAATCTTGCTTTAACGTAAATTACAGAGAGTTTTTCACAGTGGGTGATAAAAGCTCACTAATTTTCCAGCCTTCATCACAGTGCATAAGGCTGCCTATCCATCGTTTTTGTGGAGAAGACCAGTTTACAAAAGATTATTTGATTGCAAACAAACCAAAAAACAAAACCTCAAAACTTTAAAAAGCCATCTCCTTGAGAGATTACAATTATGAGAGCTGCCTTGTTTCTTACTATTTCTCAGCAAGAACGACTTTGCCTCTTAAGCAGGTGTATTTCTTTTCTTAGGGCTTCAAACAAACCTGACCTAAATGAGTATTAGGTAACTAGACTGTTAGTGTGGAGAGGACTTCAATTAAAGGTTTATGAGCAGGAAAATAGCAGATGTTGTCTAATAACACCTGCTCAAGGAGCAGTCTGGGGGAAACCTGCAGCCTTTTCACACACCTGCTGAAAGTAGCATCTGGAGGAACCACCTTTCCGCTCAGGCGCATGTTGGCATCTATGACAGGTTAACATATATCTGTATAATTTATAAGATCAGCAACAATATTCCACTCTGTACAGTTCTAGTCTTTTGGAGAAACTTAACACATCTCCTATTTGCGACTTTCTAAGTATACCAAGTTTTTCTATCAAACTTGTCACTATCTAGGAAGAATTGACTTAATGAATTTAATAAGTCAGGATAAATGTTTTGTGCCTTATGTTCATCTTTATAACCTGTATGCAAAAATATGTCCAACTCAGCACCCGGAATGTAACATTTTTGGCTCCAAACTGATAGTGGTAACAAAGAGGCTAAAGGCACATCTATTCCCGTCCATGGCTCCGTATCTGTTCTTGTTAGAGTCTCAGGAAAGCTTCAGTGTTAATACCTTGTGGAAATGTAGAGACCTGGCTGTTTGAACTCCAAGGTCACTGATCATTACAGCAGGGTGCTGGCAGCAAAAACAATTAGCCATGAGTAGTCATGGACTTTGGAGACGTCAAAAACAAAGCAAAACTAAAGACTAGCAATATGTTGTTTAGGCTTATTCACCTATTTGTTATATATGGTTTTGTTTTTTTTTTAGCATCGTCCTTTATAATATGGTCTTAGGACACCATTGTCTGCATCATGTGGGAGTATGTGAGAAGCACAGACTCAGAATCTGCAGGTGATTCACCAAAATATTAAAGTTGGACGGTCACTGCTTTATCACATCTTTTCTGTCTTCTAAATTCCAGATGTTAGTTTCCTGAATCCTGGGTCCTGGTTTTACATACACTGTAATGGAGTACTCTCTCATCCTCTGAGTCTGGAATCTCTGCCCTAAAAGATGTGAGTGGACAGCACGTGTCCAGGAAGGGGTTATTTCTTATTACACTTCATTTTTTCCATCCTTCCTAAGCAAGCATTAATTAGTTCATCACTGCAGCTCAATTCTCATTCTGAAGAAATTTGCCAGGTAATATCCATCTTTCCCAAAGGCAAAGCTTTAGCAAGCTGCTGTGGAATTTAGTCTCATCAAACATCTCCGCGAGGAGGTTTCTTGAGCTATATCTTTGATCACACTCCAATCATCAGTCCTTGGCAGCACAGAGTCACATTGCTAGAACTTTTCCTGGGACAGCTTCAGGCATGCTAATTGGCTATGTCCCTGGAGGTAATTTGTTGATTTGTCACAGCTATCTTGTTTGTGACCATCTGCCACCCTAGGAGCACATTAGTGGAATTAATTTCCTGTCAAAGCTGTAAGTCTTCTCTGGGAGCTTTTCTAGGAGGGGGTCTCCTAACTATCTTCACTCCTCATATGCTTTCAGCATAATTAATTTGAATTAAGTCAAATGAGTGTCAACGCCCACACTCCAGCTTTGAGTTGGGTCTACCCTAATGGGTTTTATGGTCATTTACTGTTCTCTAGGAGCAGCCAATGCTACCTTCTTTCCTTCCCTACCAACAGTGGGAATTGCAGTAGAGAAGTTAGGAGAATTTCTGCAGATCCCCTATGCTACAGAAGACTTTTTTTAAAACCATATTTTAGTATTAATAGTCCCAATATTACTTGGTCTCATCAAATATGGCTCTTCTTTCTCTACAAGTAGCAGCTCTATATACAGCACTTGGTAAAATCCTCTCACATTTTTAATACCTGTGAAGATTTTTCGGTTTTTGTTGGTTTAAGTACCATGCTTCAAATGCCCTCACCGTAATTGAATATTCATTTGGTTGCTTCTCAGCTGATGGTCTGATGCTCAAAGCATTCAGTAATTTAATGCTGTAAATATAATGTTCTAATGTTTTCTGTACCTGCGTTTCCTAAAATAAGAGATAACTAACTAAATATGAACTCCTAAAACAACTCTGGATGCCCACTTGTTTCCTAAATGGTTGATTGCTTAGAATACAGCTGCTTCTACATACAGTTCATCAATTCATTTGCAGAAAATCCAAAAGAACCTATAGCTAAACTATTAGAAGGATTAAGTTAATTTAGCAAGATGACTGGAAATAAGGTCAAGATATACATACTATATTGAAAAACTATACACAAGGAATAATAAAATAGAAAATAAAATTTGTAAATGATACAACTTATACTGGTATCAAAAATATGCAATATCTGGGAATAAATCTAAAATGAATATATGCAGTACCATAATACTAGACATTATAAAATAAAATATTAAGAAAATTTAAGAATATCTAAATAAATTGAAAGATATACCACATTTATGCAATGAAAGACTCAAGTATCCCCAAAGTAATCTTTACATTCAATGCAAAATCAACCAAAGTAACAGAATTTTTTTTTAAGAAGTGGATAAGCTAATTCTAAAATTTAATGAAAACAGAAAAGGCCAATGACAACCAAGGAAATAATAAGTAAAACCAAAGCAGGAGACATATACTACCACTTATTAATTTACATCACAAAGTAGTATTATACTAAATTAGTATGGTATTTAGTATTATACTAAATTAGTGTGGTATTGACAATAGCATAGACAAATAGACCCATGGACCTTTATAGATATTCTAGAAATAGATATTTGTATTGTAAAGGAATAATTTATGGCAAGCATATCACTAGAGCGTAACATAAAAACTACATTCTTTTTAGTAAATGGTGCCAGATATCCATTTTGAAAATGATCAATTTCACCACTTCCTCATAAAATGCAATTAGACCCCAGATGGAGCATACATCTAAATATGAAAGATAAAATATTAAAGCTCTTTAAGGAAACACGGGTGACCAGCTTCATTACATTCAATAGGCAAAGACCTCATAAATAGGACACAATAAGCATTAACCATGAAGACAAAATCATTTTTCCAAAAGATGAAAAGACAAGCCCCAAAGTAGAATACATTTTCAATACACATTTCATACAAGGACCTAAGATTGTCCCTTCCTGCCTGCTTGTCCTGCAGATATCAGGCTTCTATAGCCAACCCCTAAAATTTCAAAACTATACCCGGTGCTTCATTAGCTGAACATTTCTGTACAGAATTAGTTGTCTATTGCTGTGCAACAAATGCAAAGGGTTAAACATACACATTTATTATCTCACAATTTACGTAGGCTCAGGAGTATAGACACAGTCCCACTCGGTCCCCTTCTCAGAGTCTTCAAGCCTACAATCAAGGTGTTGGCCAGACTCAAGGCTGTTATGGACCTCAGGGTCCCTTTCCATGCTTATATCATTGGTAGAAGAATTTAGCTCTTTGAATTTATAAGACTGGAGTTTTCTTGCTACCTCTCAGCTTAGGCTGCTCTCAGCCACTTAATGCCACACGTAGGTCCTTGCCATCACAGGTCATTGCACAACATGTTACTGTGTTTCCCTGAAAATAAGACACTGTCTTTATTTTTTCTCAAGAAGACACACTAGGGCTTATTTTCAGGGGATGTCTTATTTTTATTAAGTATAATACAACAATCTACATTTATTCAAATACAGTTAAATAATCTTCTGGAACCTAACCAAGGGCACCAACCTTGTTGGTGGGGCTGGTGCTAGTGATGCATGAACTCCTTTCCCCTAGCCATTCGCACGTCTGCAATAGGATGCCTGTGATGGCAGTTACCACACATACACCCATGCAAGTGCCAATGGCTCAGAGAAAGGAGCTGTGTCAGATAAAAGCATTCCAGTCCTCCTTACCACTCTGTGCTAAAATGCATAGGTGGTGTACATTTAGCCACGCCCATCACTAGGTCTTATTATCAGGGTAGGGCTTATATTTAACAAATGCATAGAAATCCTGCTAGGGCTTATTTTGGGGGTAGGTCTTATTTTAGGGGAAACACAGTAGTTTACTTTGTTAAGACACATCACAGAATCTTTCTGACTTCTAGATCATCTTTCAGTGAATCTTCTGATTAGTTCAGGCACACCCAGGGGCCTTTAGATTAACTTTTATTACATCTGCCAAATCCCTTGGGTTAACTATATAATGTAATCTATTAATGAGTGTGACCTCCATTATAATTATAGGTCCTTTCTACATTCAAAGGAGAGTATTACACAGAACTTTTATACCAAGGAGTAGAAATCTCAAAAGCCACCTTAAATTTTTAAAATAGTACACTATCTCCCAGCAAATTATTTTCTTCACACTTCTGAAATACATACACCCTTTCCCAAACTTCCTGACACTCATCCTATTTAGCATCAGCTCCAAATCCAAAGTCCCATCATCTAAATAAAATACAGGCAATCAAGAGATATATTCTGTTATGTAGAGGGTCTGAATTTCTATAAAACTGAAGGTCTAAGTTACTTGGCCCCAATGCACTCAATGTACAATGATGGCCCAGACATATGATAGTAGCTATAAACATTCCAATTGGAATAGGAGACAATAGAATGAAGAAAGGACTCACTGGTCCATAGCAGTTCTGAAATCTAGCCATAGTTCTTTGATTAGGTTTTAAGCCTAAAAATAATCCTCCCGTGCTTTCAGTTCTGTTCTCAGGGTCCTTGGTTCTGCCCACTGAATCATAATTCCTTTCTATGAAAGGATATATTTTCAGTGGAATATAATAGTTCTATTATCTCATTACTGGCAGTATAATCTTGAAACTCTTATAACCTTCTTTCATTTAATATTCTTTATCCCATTTAGTCCAAGTTAGAAATGTTTCTGCTGAAATAATTTTCTCAAGAATAGTAATGATCTTGCATGAATTTCACTGCATTTCACTCCATTAAACTGAAGTCAAACATACAATTTTTTTCTAGGCAATCCCTCTCTATCTTGATGAGATGGATAAGGAATGATACCTTTAAGGTTCCTAGAGGCCCACATACTTGATTGAGGGTATATGGGAGGCACACACTAAATTTCCAGGCAATGGCCTTTTGTGTGACTGATTATTCTGACCTTTCTGTCTTTCAAACGTTTTGGCAGAAGTTTGAACAGTGACATATTCACCCATTTCTTTATGTTACATATTCAGGTGCTATTTCTGACTTTCACAATCTTCTACCATTGTTACAGGCTGAAATTTGTTAAATTATCTGGGCCTAGTTTTCTTTTTTTTTAACAATTACCCACTTGATTTCTCTATCTCTTTTCACATTTTCCAATAAGCACCAAGAAGAAATCAGGCAGCAGCCTCAATATTTTGGAAACCTCCTTGGCTTTGCCACCAATTTTATTGCTTATCAATTCCTTTTTTTAGATAACTGTGCTGTGTTTTCCACCACTGCCTAACAAGAATCTTTTTTCTTTCAGTTTTTGGCAATATAATTCCTCACATCTTTCTGAATCTTCACTAGCAGTATTCCTAGGATTCATATTTCTAACAGTCTGGTCAAGGCCATTTACACATTCTTCATCACGTCTTCAAAAACATTCTAGCCTTTACCTACAACTACTACTAAGCAGCTCCCACATTTGGGGTATTATTTTACAGCACCACCCCACTTGCAGGTACCATAATCTGTACTTGTTATGTACTTCTGTTTAACAACTTACTATAAACTCAGTGGCTTGAAATACCTACATTTATTGCTTCATGTTTTCTAAGGGTCAAATTCTTGAGCACAACTTAGGTGGGTCTTCTGTCAGGATCTCACCAACCTGAAATGAAGGGATCAGCTGGCACTGTGGTCCCATAGGAGGCCTGGGGTCCTTTTCTATGCTTCCATGATTGTTGCAGAATCTATTTCCTTAGAGCTATAAAATTCATGGCAACCTGCTTCTTCAAAACTAGCAGCAGAAAGAAAATCTGTTGATCCCATTCTCTGATTTCTTAACATCTTTTAAAAGGGGTCACCTTGTTATGCCAGGTGCAGACACAATAATCTCCTTTTTATAAACTGATTTTGGACCTTTATGACATCTGCTAAAATCCCTTCACCTTTGCCATATACATGTAATGTAACTCAAATGCGAAAGTGACATCAACAGGCACATTTGGGGGGAGGAGTGGGAATCTTAGTGGCTATGTTAGAAGCTGACCTCTAGGAGTTGGGGGAGGCACAATATTAGGCAGGTACAGGAAACGTTGGATGCTTAGTATTTTAAGACAGGAATGAATAATTTTTGTAGCTCTTTTTTTGTTCTTTTCTTTTCAAATTTTTACCACCTTTTAAATTGCTTTTCCTTTTGAGGTATAAGTGACAAATAAAAAATTTATATATTTAATGTGTTCAATTTGATGTTTATTTTAAGCATCTCCCTGACATGTAGAATCTCAAAAAACAAAGTCAGAAAAGTCAGAAGTGGAGAATATAATTATGGTGGCCAGGGGTTGAGGAGAGGGAAATGGGAAAATGTTGGTCTAGAGGTACAAATTTTAGTGACACAAAATAAATGAGTTCTGCAGACCTAAGGTACAGCAATAACGACTGTCGTTAATAGTGACACACAATATACATACTTGAAATTTGCTAAGAGGGTAGGTCTTAAATTTTCTTCCTACTACCACTCACGTTCCAGTTACCACTGCTTAGTTTCCTGGAGTAAACAGGGTTGGCTTATTGAAAGGCATGTGACCCTTGTAATAGTAAATTCAGAAAGACGCAATCAGGCAGTGAGCAACAAAACTAGAAAACATCCTCACAAACATTTTTAAAGCGTTTCCGCAGAAGGAACCCTCGTCATCTATAATTTTAAAAATCATGAATTTGCTTTCAGTTTATGAGAAATAGTATCATGAAATTTGAGCTGGGATGGTAGGCCTTTATTAAAACTAAAATTATTTTAACAAATCGTAGGAAGCACTGCGATTTGGATAGAGTGTAAACTCAGAGAGGAGTGTGCTCTAACAACCGCTAGTGAGAATGAGGCCTCCACCTGCAAGGAAAGGAACAATCACGTAACTGACTCTGCAAACTGTTGCTCATTACAAATTCCTGACTGCTGTGGGGAGCGATTGTCTAGCACGACCAAAAGAGACCAAGGTTAATGAAATGACTTCAAAATGACAAAGTTCCAGTAGCACAGGAGGAGGCTGAATTTAGTCCTTACAGGAAAATGTTTAATCATTCTGAATATTGTTCTTTGCTAAATCATCTTTCCTACTTCATAGTCACTCTTGGCTTCCATAGTTGAATTTTTCAATTAAGTGTTATATAAAAATTTGTTTCAGAACCACTGACTGCTTTTCTTCAATGCTCATCCTTACACCTGTCTCTACACAATTATGTATACATGTATATGTGTGTATGTATTTGATTTCACTGAATAATCCCATACTTCTCTGAAACACTAAAAATGCTATAAATGTTGTCATGCACTCCCACCAGTCAGAGTGCTCTCATTCTAGAAACATGGTCAGGAAGAGGATACAGATATGTCACCAACATCTCCCCCCAACACACTTTAACTGGAGAGAAATAAGTCCCGTGTCTAGAGTGGAACTTTCACAGAAGGCTGAGCACAGGGACTGGCTTCATGGAAAAGGTGTGGTTCTTATCAGTTCAGCAGGTGGTTGGCTCTGAGACAGAGCTAGCAACAAAACAATAAAACAATAATGGAAATCAATTTTCTCTGTCCAGGCCGGGAGAATCTGCAATGCCTAACACTAGAAATAATTACATCGACCTTATTCCACAGTGTTCAGGGATTTGGCCTGGCTCTCTCCAATCCCCAGAGTGAAACTAGCCAGAGCCAAGTTAACTTCCAATTATAAAATGTGATGGGGGAATGCAGGATATTTACTAGGCCAGGAATTCAAATTAGAAATCAAAAATACCATACTTTGGGGCTAATAACACTAATCATTACAAAAAAAAAAGTTCTATATTAAGTATTTTCATGACCATTTTTTTTTCCTTTTGGTCCTCATAAGATAATTATAATGGTCTGTTTTGCACATTTTGAAATGGTTCCCACTGATTCTCATTTTATCATGCCCAATGCAATCATCTCTTGTGTGGGCTGCACCTGGTGACTTGTTCCTAATAAATAGAATATGATAAAAGGATGTGATGTCAATTCCAAAATTAGACAAGTGACCGAGGCTTTCCTCCTGCTGGCATGCTCTCTCTGGTTCTTCTCACATGCCTGCTCTAATGAAGCTAAACACCACATTTTGAGCCCCCTGTGGAGAGGCCCATGTGGCAAGGATGTAAGAGTAGATTTCAGCCAACAGCCAGTAAGAAACTGTGGCCCTCAGTTCTACAACCTTTCAAAAAAATCAGTCCTGTCAAGAACTATGTTAATATCTCTGTAAGCATTCCAACCTTCAGATAATACAGTGATCTCAACTCATCACTTGATTGTAGTCTTATAAAAGACCCTGAGGCAGAGAGATAATTTAAGACATATCTAGAGACGGGACCCACAGGAACTGTGAGATAGTAAAATTGTGTTCTTCCAAACTCCTAAGTTTTAGAGTGATTTGTTATGCAGCTATAGATAACCTATAGCATGTGAGTTGTTAAGTCAGTAACACCTTGAACTTGAGCAGTTATAGTTATGACTTAATATAGCAAAAGAAAACAATTTGAAACCAGCATTGAGGAAATACTATAGAACATTGGTTTCAGCAAAAATTTTTTTGGGGGGTAAGACTTTAAAAGCACAGGAAACAAAACCAAAAATAAACAAATGGGATTACATGAAGCTAAAAACCTTCTATGTAGCAAAGTAAACAAAAGAGTAAAGAGAAAGCCTTAAGGAGGAGAGAAAATATTTGCAAACTACCTCTCTGATAAGGGATTAAGGGATTAATAATCAGAATTTGTAAGAAACTCAAAGAACTCAATAGCAAAAAAAAAAACTATAAATAAGAAAAAGATATAAATAGACATTTCTCAAAAGAAAAAAGACACAGAAATGGCCAACAGGTATATGAAATAATGTTCCATATCCCTAATCATCAGGGAAATGCAAATCAAAACAACATATTATTTCACTCCAGTTACTATGTCAAACACAAATAAAACAGAGAAAAAGCAGAAACTTCTGGCAAGAATGAAGAAAAAGGGGAACACTCATAGAGTATTGATAGCAATTATGGAAAACAGTACGGAGGTTCCTCAAAAAACAAAAACTATGACTACCATATGACCCAGAAATCTCACTTGCAGACATAGAAGTGAAAACTCAGTTTGTGGAAGGGCTATCTGCACCATGCTTCCTGCAGCACTAGTCACAATAGCCAAGATATGGGACCCACATGAGCGCCCATCAGCACCTGGATAAAGAATGTGTGGCATACATACAAACGGAATATGACCCATCCATTGAAGGAATAAATCCTTTCATTTGCAGCAACATGATGGAATATATATGCCCATTATGCATCTAACATAAAATAAAATAGCAATGGGAAGAAGTGCATAGGACATGGTCTAGGAGAGGCCAGATCTAAGCATCCATCTAACATATCCTAACAAAAATTGTGTGGACAACACCTTTCCTCCCGGAAATGATCTGTGACATATGCACAGAGTTCTGCCAACTACAGAAGCTCAGTTGAGGTTTTACAGCTAAAATTGTTATAGGAGGTAGTTACATAGACATGGCTGACTAATGCCTGGGCTAATCTGAGTCTCCAGTCCTTCTAGTGGTCAGATCATCCCATGTGACCTAAGGCCCCCACTACAAATTACACTGTTAACATGGACTATTGGTTGTGATCCAGGGCCCCCAGGTAAACAAAGACTCTTTTCAGGCAGGAGTTCTAAGGGTCTAGAGTTTACTTCCTAGGAGCCAGGGGAAAAGGCCAAACTTCCCAAATTTTGGCGAAGTTAATCTTTCAGAGCTTTCAGTACCACCTTTTCTCTTGATTCCTATTTTAGCTTTAAGATATTTCTACTTCTCAGTTTTCAGACTTCTATTCCTTTGCATAAATCACAGCAACCAAGCCAGATTTTCTTTTTTATTGTTTTCATATACAATTTGAAATACTCTCATCAAACTGGTTAACGTAGCCTTCATGTCATTTTCTTAGTTATTGAGTTTTTCACAGATGAAGGCTATCAACAGTCTTTATCTGTTATCAGTGTATTGCTTCTCTGCACCAAATCCAGCCTTTATTGTTCTGCTTTGCGATACTGAAGCCAGACCCTGCAAACGTTGCTCTTTTGCCTCAGGATGTGTCAGCAGGTGATGCTGAAGGGATGCTGCAAGGAAAGGGCCTCTTTCTCAGACCCCCTGCGCTCCTCTTTTTCTGTGGCTGCAGTGCTGGTCACCATGCAGGGCAGCTGGTGATGCTCACCTCCCGCTGAGTTTCCCTGGCACCCCAGAGGTTTGTCAGCACCCGACCTGTCTCCTAGGTAGTTCAGTGCAATCCTAGCAGGTAGCCTTTCAACAAACCCCGCCAGTACCATAGCCAGTTTCCCAGGAAGTTCAGTGCAAACCCCACAGTAGGATTCCCAGCAAGTTCCACCAGAGCCACAGCTGGGGTCCCAGTCCGTCTAGAAGTTGCCTAACTGGTGACTTGCCAGTAACTTAGTACCCAAGAAGGTAACTTTCCGGAAAGTTTTGTCCGCACTCCAGGTGGGCAGGTTCCTGCTTGTCAGCCTTAGACTGAAACGTCCTCAGCTATCTGTAGGCTACAGCCACCCTTCTCCAACGAAATCTAACCTCAGTCTTGGAGTAGGCAATGCCTTTTCTAAATTTGTTTCTTCCTCGGGTACTCAACATCAGCCTTAAGAGTAAGTTTGTTCCCTATGTCTGCTTTTCTTATATTTTAAAGGCTTATCTTTAATACTTAGTATTTAATCCCCCACAATTGGTTAATAATTCTCGATAGGAAATTTTCTGTTCAAATTAATCTGTGGTGTCTGTTTTCTGACTGAACCCCAATTGATAGAGACTTCAATTTAGACGTATGTAAAAATAATTTTGTAAACAATGTGGTGTGTTTTGTTCATGTCTTAGAAAATCTGGAGTTTTTTATTTGGATTATTTTCTAACAAACCTGCTGAGGACTTGAGAATGTGTTATGCTACAATTCTATAATTCTGCCTCAAGAATTTGCGTAAATTTAATGGGGGAAGGATGTAGAAGTTCAGTCTTCTAAAAGAAAAGAAAAGTAGGTAAAACTTCCATTTCCATGTTGAGACCAGCAGTGGCATAATACATATTAATGCACTTCCTACAAAAAGACAATCTTAAAATAATTAGTATTCTTCTCTTGCTGCAATGATCTTTACCAGGAAGATGTTGAAAGCAAAAGTAAGATTAAGTATAAATTTCAAGAAAGGCACTGTATTTTTGAGATACATTTTAATTCATTATTCTGCACGCTGCCTTTGGGCTATAGCTGGGCTTCTCTTTTCCTTTTCTTCTCCTAAATGGATTAGGGATAGGACGTACCATCTGGGTCCGACTAGGCACGCAGAGAATCCTGAGAACTGCATTCCAAATGCATTTCTATTGCCTGTTAGTTAGTTTACTAACTGGCATTTGAACTTAAAGTATAAGATCTGTGTGTCATGGTTTTGACAATTTTATCCTGGCATAAATACAATTAGAAACGGAAAATCCACACTGTAGGACAGAGCAGCGATTTCTGCCAAATGTGCCCTGGGCATCTGTTTTCCGTACTTCTCAGCCTCTTTCCTTGTTCCTAATTTAGAATGCTGATGGATGGCAACTGTCCCAAAATCAACACCTGTGGAATTAATGGGAAGATTTATTCGGTATGGACTGTGTCCTAGGCACTTCTGATGTTCTCTGAATTTTACCCTCACTTCCTGGTGGGTAGATACTATTAACCATCACTTTATAGATGAGAGAAATGAGGCCCCATGAGCTGACATAACTGAGCCAAAGCCACCACACTCCTAATTAATAACAGATAACAGGGCTAGGAACTGACGGCAGCTTCCCTGATTCAAAATCTAGTAATCTTTTTCATTATGCTGCACTGATTCTATTTGTGCCATGGACATTGGAATCCAATAAGTTGGAATTTAGGGTTCATTTTAAATTTGTTTTAATAGGTTCAAAACAACCATTACCTAATAAGGAAATACTATCTGTAATATTCCTGACTGGTAGCTCTGGTTGAATTTTCTGGGGATTATTTCACAGAACAAGGTTACTTACCTTTTATGCCCTTCAAATTACCAGTAAGATGCATATGTATCTTATATATAGCTGTAAATTTTAAATTGCATATGAATTTTATGGACATCTGTATATCTTACTGGTGTATACACAGAGTGTCTGTAAAGTTTGTGTGCAATTTAAAATAGATGGCTATTTTAAGTTGCACACGAACTTTGTGGGCACCCTTATTATATATGAATATGTATATGTATATGAATATGTATGTACACAGATTTATAATCATTCTTCTTACTGACTTCCACTCATCAGATGGAACTGTGTTCTCTAGAGACACCCAGAAGAGATATTGATTTTTTTTCTTCGACACATGACTTCGATCAGCAGAAAGGCTAATATTTTGTTAAGGGAAAGTTATCTGTGACATTTTTTAACGTAGTAAGGAAAACTTTATTCATGGAGACCACTACAATTGAGTTTGTAGGAAAAAGACGAGGCTCAGGCTGAATACAGCAATGCAAAGTGGAAATTTTTAGCCTAAGAGTAAAGCCTGAGTCAGGAGTAGAAAAGTTATAAAGGAGAAATAGCAGAGGTGAGAGGTTCTGGGTGACATGACCTAAGAGCAGATTATTCTTACTGCAGGTGGAACAGGGAGGTCAGACATCACCTAGAGAATGATGGAGGCTGGGGACTCTGACTGGAGAGCTAAGGTGATCATCATCAAAAGGACTGGGGATTCAGGCCAAACTCTGCAGGATTTCTCTCTAAAAATGGACAGTGCAGAGAAGACCATGGAAACTCTAAAGTAAAGGCTTAGTCAAGAGAAGAGAGTTCCGGGAGCCTGATTAGAGCCTTCTGATTCGCAGACAGTGCACACATCCACAGCAATGTAAGTCCATTTATTATTCATTTACCTCTTTCTCATTAAAGACGGGCTGAACCATCTGATGAGAATTAGTAGTAAAGGTATATGGTGGAGGGTGGGAGCAGTCAGGCATTTAATAAGGAAAATTTCGATGAAAATAAAACTAAGCAAATAAAGATTAACAGTTGAAACCCAGTTTCCGATTCCAGAAAGCAGCCAATAACGATTTCTAGATGTTGGGCTTGTAACTTCTTTAGACAGTGGAGTGAGAATGGACAAGAAGGGGCAGCCCAGTCAATGCATTTCCAGATTTGCACTATGAACGTCTTTGGTGATATTCAGTGTTACAGGGAGCTTCCTAAGTGGTTTGTCCAGCAGCAGACACCAATATTGTCCACATGTCATCTGTGGTGGTAATTTCTTTGTAGTTTATATAAAGTTATCCAGATTCAGCTTGCAAAGAAAGCTTCAGGAAAAGGGAAATTTTACTTTTCAGTGATATCAAGTCAGGAAAGTAGAAAAAAAAATTGACAGTGTTGGTTTGAACAGTTGTAGGCAGAAATTGAAACTCAAACTAGAAGAATTGAGAATTCACAGTGATATGCTATCATTCCCATGGAAACAAAATTTTTATCTATAGTCACCTCTCTTGATGATAAAGTCTAACCAAATCAAGGTAATTTTTGCTTATAAAATAAGACTAGTCCTGTTAGATGTAGACTGATTATTTACCTAAAGCTAGCAAGGATGGTAATTGACCACACAGGCCTTTTGCTTTGCTGAAACTTCTCATAAAGAATCTCAAGGTAGTACCTTTGGCTCAGTGGGTAGGCACTGGTCCCATATACCAAGGGTGGCAGGTTTGAACCCAGCCCTGGCCAAACTGCAACAAAAAATAGCCAAGTATTATAGTGGGTGCGTATAGTCCCAGCTACTAGGGAGGCTGAGGCAAGAGAATCGCCTAAGCCCAGGGGTTGGTGGTTGCTATGAGCTGTGCCACCACAGCACTCTACCCAGGACTGCAAAGTGAGACTCTTGTCTCAAAAAAATAAATAAATAAATAAAAAGAATCTCAGGTTAGACTTTTCAAAATTCCTTTATCCTAAATGTTCATAACTTGTCATCATATTTTGCCTGTACTCCCTATAGATTTGGGTTAATTTCTCTCTTCTTAACGGTCTCCAAGACATTCTGAGTTTCTTTGGCTTGCCAGGAAATGACCTTTATTATTTATCAGTGATGATGGGAACGCTGTAAGCCAAGCACTAGTCTGGTTTTCAAGAAGACTTTTAAAAGATTGGCTCCATAAAGTCAATCTTAGGTCTTTGAATCAGATTCTATGCACATCATTCTGAAACGTGAAACCTTAGTTTTCACCTTATAAGCCTTAGTTATATAATCAGTGTTTCCAATTATGTCTGGCTATAAGGAGACTACTCTGAGCATAGGCAAGTAACTACATCACCATGAAAATAAGAGTGTTTGATAAAAGTTTCTGAATTTTTGGAGAGATCAGTCTGAGAGAAAAAAAGAAACATTGCATTTTTGTCTGTAAGCACTTTTAGAAAGTATCATAGTAAAACAGAAACTATCTGTAGATGAGAGAGATCTTAAAATGACCAGGGCTAAATAAAGATCTGGCAACATTTGTTTGACCAAAAAAAAAAAAAAAAAAAAAAAATTGTTGTTTCTGTGAAATACTATGAAGTAATAACAGAATTTATGGTTGACTAAATTGAACATATGTACAAGAGTCTTGCCAAATTTCACGTAATTTCTGAAATCCATTAACAGCATCCACCCATTCAAGTAAAACTTAGGAAAGATTAAGCTCCTCCCTTATTTACAATGAGTTCGATTAATTTAACATATCAAATAAACTGAATTATGTTTTAACATTTTTCTAAAAAGGTGAAAGAATAAATTCACTGAATACCTGTGGGAAATCTCAAAGAGATTAAGAGAACGAGGATTTCATTTAGTTTTATATTTCAGGGGGCCAAGTTGTCAAAAATGTAAAACAAACAAAAACAAAGAGCTTTAGCCCTTTTAAAAATGAGAAGTTTTTAAAAGTCTCAGTTCTCTCAAATAACCAAGGACATGATAAAACACAGGAAATTATTCTAATGACACATAGAAATTTGGTTTCTAAGCAGATTATTTTAAAAAGTAAAGAAAAGCCCTTTTCCAGTCTCTCATTAAGAGATCAAATAATCAAAGAAAGCTTTGTCATTTTAACAGAGAGAGGAAAATAAATTCTAGTTTTGCCTGAGTGTACTTCTGATGTTAAGGTTCATTGCAAAACCAAAAAACTTGATAAACAAATCAGTTCAAATCTTAGCCAGCTTTTGCTACCTGAAATATGACTTCTTTTCTGTGAACCTTTTACAACTTTCTTATGTACATTCAGGTTATTTTGTTTGTGTGTTTGTTCCATTACTAGATTTTCCTTTTTCCCCTTCTAGATCAATGAGTTGCTCTACCTTAAAAGAAAATTACTCTCTTTTTCTTTTTTGAACAAAAATATTTTCTTCATATACCTTTCCTGCTAAGTTGTATCTTTTCATCCTTGTTATTTCTAGTACTTTTAATTACACATGCTAGTTAAATTTAAACACAAGTAACTTCTCTTTTACAGATAAAACCAGGAAACACCAGCATTTTCTAGCAAAGTAGAAAATTTTGTGAATATACCACCTCACAATGTTATAGATACATTCATCTTTATAACACAACATCTTAAGGTGAGAAAACAAGCATGCTTACTGACAGACTCAATATATTTTACTTTTCTATATTATATAAAAATCAGATGCCCAGCATAGGTAAATTTAAACTTCCGTTTAGTAGTGAATGTTTCAGTAGTTTATCTTACATCAAAATAATTAATAAATATGTATTAATTAATTTAAGTCCATGGTTTCAAGTTACCAAAAAGATTTTAGAAACTATTTTTAGGCAGACATCCTATAAGACCAAACAAATGTCATCATCATCTCATCTCCACTTATTTTTAACTTTATTTAACCAGTAAACTCAAAGACACTAAGAGTGTATGTTTATCTTGTGCTTAATTCTGATAACTCAGAAGATATGGCTATTTATTATTAAGCAACAGTGTTAAATTAATCTTACCAAAGATATACTGAACCCATATGAATCCAAAAAGCTTATAGATTAATTCTTATAATTTGTGAACTTTAGCAATATTTCACTTATACAAAAGCTCATCTCTTTGATGAGAATTTGAACAGAATTTTATAAATTAATTTGGCAATGTCATCCGGAGGTAAGAAAACTAAGACATATATTATATATGACGTGCATACATAAACACACAGACATATGCAGAGATCTTACAGTTTTCATTCTAAAAGTTTAGCCGTGAATCAGGCAACACAATAACGCACAACTCACAACTCACTGGCTCATCTCCACTTTATGTTTTTAACTGACTTGTGTTTCTGGTTAAAAAAAAACAATGGGACAAGTTGAATTTACTTACATCATAACAGCTAAAGCTTTTCTTTTTTAAAGTAATATTTGTAGAGAAGACTTTGTGCTTAAGGAGGTTATAGACTGCTGCAGACATATCAAACAACTATGTGGGTATCTCCAGTAAATATCTGGGCTGATACATTTTCATTTCTAGTTAGACTTGTTTTTCCTTTTTGGTTTGGGTAGTTGTCTTTAAGGTACTCTGAGCTTGTTGAGAACTCCTGATAAGAAGAGGGGACCTAAAGGTGTAGAAAGCTGAGGAGCGGAAGGGGGAGGGAAATGTCTGGCAGGTCGAGACAGAGGGACTAGGGAGCTAAGAGCTTTAAAAAGGACAAATCAAAGGATCCAAGGAAATTGAAAGGAAGGTGGGAGGTGGGAAGAGGGCATGGAGGAGCGAGGTGATGGCAACAGAGGGTCCTAGAGGAGCCAGTCGGGAGAGATCTTAAGTTTCCGAGAGAAGTCACTGAAGCAATATCATGCCAGTGTGGGGGTGGGCAGGCCTGGCAGAGCACATTGTCAGCTGGGGTTCAAGACAAGGATTTCAGTTGACTGAGAAGTTCCTATTGCAGAGATGGGATCAAACTGAAGGAACAGAGAGGCCTCAAAAAGAGCTAAAAAGATAATTTTCCAGCCCAGGAGTCAGAGAATGAATCAATCCCATTTTAAACAAAGAGCCAAGAAGTATGAATTTCCAGCTCAGCAGATAACTTTAAAACAAAGAAGGCAAGGTCTCTAATTTAGCTCTAGTCAGTATGCTCAGAATCCTAAGAGTAAAATTCGGTCTTCCTTGTTTTCAGTGAGGATTTATCTTGAACAATGGTTCAGGAAACGGATTCACCAATGGGTCCTTAATCAGTCAGAGAAAGGTAAAGACTTCAGAAATTTGCATTTAAGGTAGGGTTACCAGACGTCCCGCTTTTGGCAGGACCTTCCCACTTTTGAACAATTTGTCCCGCGGCATTTTGAAAAAGTCCCGATTTTTGGAAAGAATGCATGAATGGGAGGGAGAACAGGAAGGGAATATACGGTTTTCAGCTGCCATGTGGCTGTTTCACCAGGATATGAGTTTTATATCACTTTTGTTAATCTTATAATGTTAAACTGTAATGATAACAAATAATCGTTGAGAAGTGAATACCGAGAACTGCTTATCAAAGTTTGCATTGTTGTCAGGCCCTGCCCTGCCCCACCCCCCAGCCATGTTGTCCTGCTTTACAAACGTTAAAATCTGCTCAGCCTAATTTAAGGGCTTTGATGAGAGGTCTGGGGTCTAACTTGATCCCGTTCAGGTTGCAGCACCAGAACCGTTGAAGAGAAACATATTCGTGACACTGGTTAAAGACACTAGGGAAGAGTGGGGACTACAAGAAGAAAGAAATCAGGCTAAACTGAATACAAGGAAAGTGGGAATAGCCAAGGAGTAGCGGGAGGGCCAATGGAGGGAAAATCACTAGGAGGAAAGATTGGGGGCAGGGGAAGATTCTGACTCAACCAGATTGTCAGGATT
>CAUYTI010039964.1:0-19059 GCA_963575145.1 Galago senegalensis
GGAGGCTGAGGCAGGAGACTCGCTTGAGCCCAGGAGTTGGAGGTTGCTGTGAGCTGTGATGCCATGGCACTCTACCCAGGGGGATAGTTTGAGGCTCTGTCTCAAAAAAAAAAAAAAAAGAAAGCTGGGACTCTTAAACAAACTACAGGTTGGAATGCAGAATGCCTGTATTTTTTCCTAGCTTGCTTCCTTAGTGGATGGTACCAAAAATGCTATATTAGGAACTAACGGAAGGCTGAGTGCAATAGCTCACACCTATAATCCTAGCACTCTGGAGGTTGAGGTAGGAGGATCCCTTGAGTTCAGAAGTTTGAGACCAACAAGAGCTGGTCCCCATCTCTACCAAAAATAAAAGAAATTAGCTGAGCATACTGGTACACACTATAGTTCTAGCTGCTTAGGAGGTGGAGCCATGAGGATTGCTTTCCCCAGAAGTTTGAGATTGCTGTGCTAGGCTCATGCCACTGTACTCTAGCCTGAGCAACAGAACAAGACTCTGCTCGCCTCCTCCCCCCCAAAAAGGAAAGAGAAACCAGCAGAATTGCATTTCCCTCCCAGAAGAAGCAGTGAAGTGACGAAGAAGGGGAGGTAGACTCTGAGGTTCTGGCTTACTTGCCAGGAGGCTGTCAGGAAGGTGGATGTTTGGGTGATATGAAATATTGGAAAACACTAGGCAAAAACTAGGGAAACTTGGATGAGTTACAGAGAAGGCATGCAAATAGTTAAGAAGAGCGCTGGTCCTGAGTCTTATTTTTATTTATTTATATATTTATTTTTGAGACAGAGTCTCAAGCTGTCATCATTGGTAGAGTGCTGTTGCATTATAGGTCACAGCAACCTCCAACTTTTAGTTCTCAAGCTATCCTCTTTCCTAAGTTTTTTTTTTATTTTCAGTAGAGACGGGGTCTCACTTTTGCTCAAACTGGTCTTAAACTTGTGAGCTCAACCAATCCACCCACCTCAGCCTCTCAGAGTACTAGGATTACAGGCATGAGCCACCACGCCTGGCCTTGGACTTGAATCTTGAGCCTGTCCTGGCCTTGGCCATGCCATGGGCCAACCCTGGTCTAGCCTACTAATATTTCTTTCTTTCTTTCTTTTTTTTTTTTTTTTTTTTTTGAGACAGAGCCTTAAGCTGTCACCCTGGGTAGAGTGCCGTGGCATTACAGCTCACAGCAACCTCCAATGCCTGGGCTCAAGCGAGTCTCTTGCCTCTGCCTCCCAAGTAGCTGGGACCACAGGCGCCCACCACAACGCCTGGCTATTTTTTGGTTGCAGCCATCATTGTTGTTTGGCGGGTCCGGGCTGGGGATTCGAACCTGCCACCTTAGGTGTACATGGCTGGCGCCTTAGCCGGTTGAGCTATAGGCGCCGAGCCAATTTAAAACCTTAGTATAAAAAAATTCTCATGCCTCAGCAAACAGATTTCTTATAAAGGGGCTATTGATTTGACAAAATTCTAATACAAAAGAAATCTGAAACTTAACAAAAATTCGTTACTAAATAATTCAGTTCACATTCTTGAAGAAATGTGGCTTATGATAAAGGAAACATTTTTAAGCTGGGAGGAGCCTTCAAGAGAGTTAATTCAATACCTTCCCTTTATAGATGCAGACTCTGAGGACAAACACAGAGCTTCCTTGAAAGTCATCACTAGGCATAGCAGATGTTGATTATGTAAGAAAATAGGTCAAATATTCTGTGCTATTTAATATAGCTTGTTTTCTCCAGAGGTTACAGAGGAAAGACAGAAAATGAGAGGGTTGGTGTCTGTGGCAACAGGCCACCCTCTGGGGTTAGCAATGATCCAGCCGGCCCCTATAGACTGTGCCCTTCCCCGCACTGACCCAAACACCACCAGGAACCATCACACTCTCCCTGTCTCCACTTACATCCCTCTTCATATTAGATCTACCTGCTTTCCTCTGCCCACGAAAACTATCCTACCAACAAAAACAATACAAATAAGATAGATTTCAAATCACCCTTTTAAAGAACATCTATCATCATGGGGAAAAGCATTCACAATGTGTCAAAATGGAAAGGAAAAAGACAAGACCAAACCCTCTTCATTACACCACAAATGTCTTCTAAAAATACAAGTATGGGGGAGTATTAGTAGACAGAAAATACTGGAAGGAAATATACAAAACTTTTTTGACAGCAGTTGTCAAAAATGCCAGGATTATGAGTGATTGGAGTTTTCCCCTATAGAACACTTTCTAATATTTTTAGACTTAACATTTATATTAACAAAATGGTTATTTTTATTGTAAAACATATATACACCCACACAAACACACCTGTAGATTATGATGAAAACTAAAAAGTGAAAATGGGAATACCTAGGACAGGTATAATAAAAAGAATTGCTCCAGCTGTCAGAAAAAACAAAACGAGAAGATTATATTTTTTATCTTAAAAATTGTCACAGTATCTTTCAAACAGTTTTGAATTTTATATCACTTATCCCTTAATAAATACTTGAAGATGACAAAAGCCAACAGTCTAATAAATTAATATTAAAGGAAAACCGTGGAAGTATAATCTCCTGAATTTCTAATATATTTTGAGATGCAGAGATCTGAGTTCACCTATTAAGTCTGCTGTTCACTGGTAAAATTTTGCCTTATCTATATGCAGATTAAGTGATGTGATGTTCCAGATAAACTCCATGACTTCCAGTTTGAGAATCACTATCTCTGAATATGATTTGCTAGCTCTCTGAGAAACATATCAGGGATGCCGTTACCTGAGGGTCAGAGCACAAGGACAGAACACTGTTACCTTGCTTCAAGATTCCTGCAGCCTCTAGGTACAATGGGATCAGAAGTCATCTTTTGCTAAATTTTTTATGGCAGTGGTTCTTGAAGAGTTACCTGGGGACTGACCACTGACAGACACTCAGATCCTTTCAGAGGGGCTGTGCCGAAATTACTTTCATAATTATACTAGGACATTATTATTTGCCTCTTTCATTCCCATTCTCACATGATCATAACATGGAGTTTCCACAGGCTACACGATACCGTAACAGATTAAATGCAAAAGCAGCTATAAGAATCAAGAAGGGCTCACGTGTGGTGGCTCACGCCTATGGGAGGCTGAGGCAGGAGGATCCCTTGAGCTCAGGAGTCCAAGATGAGACTAAGCAAGAGCAAACCTCATGTCAACTAAAAATAAAATAATTGGCCCAGCATGGCGGCTCATTCCTACAATCCCAGCATCTGGGGAGGCTGAGGTGGGTAGCTGTAATCTTGGCATTATAGGAGGCCAAACTGGGTAGGCTGGTTGAACTCAGGAATTCAAGATCAGCCTGATCAAGAGTGAGACCCTGTCTCTACTAAAAGTAGAAAAACTAATGGGGTATTGTGGTGGGGGCCTGTAGCCCCAACTATTGGGGAGGCTAAGGCAGGAGGATCACTTGAGCCCAAGAGTTTGGGATTGTTACGAGTTATGATGACACCATGGCACTCTACCCCGGCTGACAGAGTGACACTCTGTCTCAAACAAAAAAAGGAAGTCATCTATTAAACTAAGTAGAAGAGTTCTGAGAAACATAAAATAATGTAACTCTTCTTACTAAAGTTTTTGTTTTGGAAAATATAATAGCCATTTATAAAAATATTGATATTGATATGTACTGGGATATTTTAATGAGCTAAATACTTTTAAGCATTGTCATTTTTAATTTATAATACAATTATAATACAATACATAAGAATACTTACAGTCACTTACATATAGTTTTTAATCTAAATGTAGCACTACCTGAGATATAACCTACATAAACGGAAGGTCTTCAAGGTCCACAATAATTATTAAGAGCATAGTGGTGTCCCAACAGTGAAAATATTGAGAACTGCTGTCCTGGAGCACTAAATTCAGAAAAACACACACTGGAGAAGGTCACCAAAACCCCTCCCCCTCACCTCCCTCATCTAAAGCACTTTCTAAGCTTCTTATAACCAGTACACACTTTCTAAAGCATAATTCTGATCCTATCACTCCATTACTAAAATAATATCAAACTTTTCTCCAAGATGTACAGGGAAAAAAAAAATGAAAAACATTCAGGAAACATCATGACCCAAGGCTATTTTTTCCCATGCCATGCACTCATCAATTCTACAATTACTAAGCGCATTTTTTTGCAGCAGACACTATGTTAGAGATTGGGACTAGAGAGTATATGAGAAATGATACCTGCCACAAGTGAGCTCAGAGTCTCCTGCAGTAGAAATAGTCACATGATATCCTTCATTTTCCATACTTATTTGGCAAACATTTGTTGTAATAACTTTTTTACCCAATGATCACTATCCAAATCAAAACCTCTCAAAACCTCTCTATGATGATAGCCACCAACGGAATCATTTCGGTTAAATACAAATCTAGGTCAGAGAGCATATATGCACTTAAATTGTATCTCAGATGTTTTCCCAAAAGGATTGTGCCCCATGCCCATTATTAAATGTACTGTCATCAATGCTGTCATCTTCCCATTATTCACAGTAAAAATATCTCCTGAGAAAGTAGAAAAGCCCAAGGAGAAAGCGAGCATGTGAGACCTAGAGAAAAGCCTGGGAATAGCTGGAAGTGATGATTTATTTTAAAGGACAGAGACCCACAGGACATGATCTTCCCAAGTCCCATTCTCCTAACAATACTATTGTTCCTCCAGAAAAACTTCACTGTGGTACCCAAGCCAGCATGATATTTTGTAAAACTAGAGAAATTCTTTGCGCAGTGGACTGACAAGCTACTCTCAGGGTAGGAGACCACTGAGTCTGCAGTACCAGGCTGATACAGAAGAAGGGTTGAACACCTTCAGAGATCTGCAGGCAGCTGCAATGGGGAAGGAACACAATTCAGTAAAGGAGTTGCATTTCACAGCAAAAGCTAAATGGTCTGAAAGGCCCAACAACAGAGTGAAATGGCATTAAGTTGAAGGTCAAGGTGAGGCAGGGTCCCCTCACAGTGAAGTGTGAACTGCAAAAATCTCTCATAAAAAGATGCTTACATACAAAGGAAATTCTTGATCTCGATCCTGATGAAATGCTACCTCATAGATTTAAATGTGAAGGTAA
This sequence comes from Galago senegalensis, assembly GCA_963575145.1. Taxonomy (NCBI): domain Eukaryota; kingdom Metazoa; phylum Chordata; class Mammalia; order Primates; family Galagidae; genus Galago; species Galago senegalensis. Next base: position 5,091 of record CAUYTI010039964.1, read on the forward strand.
GAAAATTAAAAAAAAAAAAAAAGTACCTAGACATAAGCATCCAAAGAAGGCTACTTGTTCCAAGGGAAGCTAAACTCCTTGTCATGCAAACATCCGCTCCTGCCTGGTATGGTGGCTCACAGCTGTAATCCTAGCACTCTAGAAGGCTGAGGAGGGTAGATTCCTTGAGCTCAGGAGTTCAAGACTAGCCTGGGCAAAAGCGAGACCCCATCTCTACCAAAAATAGAGGCAAGAGGATCACTTGAGCCTGAAGTGGAGGTTGCTGTGAGCTATGACACCATGGCACTCTACCCAGGGCAACAGCTTGAATCTCTGTCTCCAAAAAAACAACAAATCGGCTCACAGAGGCCAGTGAAGACTGCCCTGCCAGTTATGGTAAGAGACATTCATGCCTGGGCATCAGATGACAGTTAGGGGAGGAATTATCTATCATCATTTAGCAAAAGGATAATCTTACAAAAAACAATTCTGAACACAGACAATCCCTGGGAGATGCTTCTAGTGTTGTCAATCATTAAAGTAATAGCTAACTTCAACAAAGCTTGTAGAACTTCATTTTAATCCTCAATGTAGTAAAATCTCCACTAGTCTATATGAGAGGTGCTAGAAACGCAGCCCAAATAGCACACAGCCCAAGGCTGAGGACTACCTCTGTCACTGTAGTAATACTAATGTCTATTCTTAGCTCTCACACACATAACACATATGTGACCCCGCCTTAAAGTTGATGGAGATACATATGGCAATTAGCCACCTCAGAAATTTTCTGTCCTCTGTGTTTTCTGTAGGTATCTGCTGGCTTTGATGCCCTTTAGTCAAGTCTTATTATCCTACAGGGTTATAGGACTTTTTTCCTCTCTCTCTTTTTTTTGAGACAGAGTCTTACCCTGTCGCCCTTGGTACAGTGCCGTGATGTCACAGCAAGCTTCAACTCCTGGGCCTAGGCAATTCTCCTGCCTCAGCCTCCCAAGTAGCTGGGACTACAGGCACCCACCACAACATCCAGCTATTTCTTATTGCAATTTGGCCAGGGCTGGGTTTGAACCCACCACCCTCAGTATATGGGGCTGGTGCCTTACCCACTGAGCCACAGGCACCACCCAAGGACTTTTTTTTCTTTATCTGACTTCTTTTTGGTATGTTTGTTTTGCTACCTGAAGAAATTCTGCTGCTGCTTCTAACACAGAGCTAATTTTTTATATGTATACATTGTTACTAAGAGCTAATTACCTTATCAGTATACCAGATCTTTTTTTTTTTTTCTGAGATAGAGTCTCACTATGTCGCCCTTGGTAGAGTGCCATGGCATCGCACAGCTCACAGCAACCTCAAACTCTTGGGCTTAAGAGATTCTCTTGCCTCAGCCTCCCAAGTAGCTGGGACTACAGGTGCCTGCCCTAAGGCCCAGCTATTTTTTGGTTGTAGCTGTCATTGTTGTTTGGCAGACCGAGGCTGGATTCGAACCCACCCACTCTGGTGTATATGGCCAGCGCCCTAGTTGCTGAACCACAGGTGCCAAGCCCAGTGTACCAGATCTTAGTGAAACATTAAAAAAGAATTTCAGAACTTAAGTCTCTTACACTTATTTTTGTTTGCAAAAGAATCACTCAGACCTTACACAGAACCAAAGATGGCTCCATTTCTAAGAATTTCTTTAACTACAAGAAGGTTCCTGAAATCACTCCAATTTCATTGTCACAATGAACAAATATAGTCAATTATATTAATCTCATATATTAAACTCATTATCCTGAGAACAATCATAATTTTATTTATCTCCCATCTATCTCAAAAAGGGCTTGCACACACTTCCCGAAGTAACTGTGCCTCTTTATAAAGGACTGGTGAAGTTTTTCTGCAAAGAGACAGACAAGGCTTCGGTAGCTATACAATCTGTGACAAATGACTCTACTTTGCCATTGTAGAGCAAAAACAGTCATATGTAATACATAAACGAATAAACAAGACTGTGCTCCAACAAAAGTTTATTCATAAAAATAAGCAACAGGCAGAATTTGATGGCCAAACCCTGCTCTGTTTTTTACACCCAAATACTAGGTTTTGTTATTGTATACTTTTGATAAGTTTTGTATTTAGGTTTTAAAAAATAGCAACTAGGCTCGGCGCCTGTGGCTCAAGTGGCTAAGGCACCAGCTACATACACCTAAGGTGGAGGGTTCAAATCCAGCCCGGGCCCGCTAAACAACAATGACGGCTGCAACCAAAAAATGGCCAGGCGTTGTGGCAGGCGCCTGTGGTCCCAGCTACTTGGGAGGCAGAGGCAGAAGACTCGCTTGAGCCCAGAAGTTGGAGGTTGCTATGAGCGGTGATGCCAAGGCACTCTACCCAGGGGGACAGCTTGAGACTCTGTCTCAAAAAAAAAAAAAAAAAATAGCAACTTGCTTAAGTCACATTCCTATTACTGTCCCCATCTGCTACTGCCTGTAGTGTTGAGAATTTTTATTATATAAGCTAAGGAACTCAAGCTCTGAGAGAGCAGCAGAATGAAAGAGCAACCAAGCCTCCAGCCCTGGGATTTCCAGGCCCTGCTACCTTTCCTGTTAAGGCTAATTATTCTTTTTTTTTTTTTGAGACAGAGCCTCAAGCTATCCCCCCGGGTAGAGTGCTGTAGCATCACAGTTCACAGCAACCTCCAATTCCTGGGCTCAAGCGAGTCTCCTGCCTCAGCCTCCCAAGTAGCTGGGACCACAGGTGCCTACCACAACGCCCAGCTATTTTTTGGTTGCAGCCATCATTGTTGTTATGGTAGGCCCAGGCTGGATTTGAACCCACCACCTTAGATGTATGTGTCTGGCACCTTAGCCACTTGAGCCACAGGCACAGAGCCAAGGGTGATTATTCTGATGTAATCCTTCATGAATACCCTGGCTCCATTTTCCTGCACCATATCTCAGTCTGGATCAAAACTACAGTGGCACTTTCTCTGTTCCTTAAAAGATTTGCCTGGGGATAGCAGATATGGCACAGAGCAGGAGGGGCCCCTGAGGGGCTCCTGGGGTACCAGGAGTTGGATTTACGGCTCAGGCCCATAACCATATCTGGGAGACCAAAATCTCCCTCCCAGGTCCCACAGCCACTATCCCAGGTGTACCTCACCTTTCTAATCCCCTACTCAGCAAACATCCTCCATTTCACCAAAAAAATTGAGACCACAGTCTTGCTGTCCAATTTACCTAGCTCCTGCCCATTGTCCACTCTCTTCTTTCACTTGGACTCAGTTATCTAGGGCAAGTTCAGATGTCCTCCATCCTCCACAAAGTCTTTCTCAGATGCAACCCTGCTCAATGCTCCTCTCCTACAGACTCCATAGAGTTCCTCACACCACGCTTTACTGCCAAGCTTACTGTAACTATCATCCCTCTGCTCCTCTGTAACTATCTGAGAAGAGTTTATCCATCTTTGTATTCTGCAAAAACGACTTCTCTTAACTCCCCACATCCTCTCCAAGAACTCCCACACCTACCAAAAAGAAGGCTATAGCTTCCCACTCATTCTTGTAAGGATAAAATAAATTAGCCAGGCATGGTGGCTCAAACCTGTAATCCTGAGGCAAAAGTTTAGCTCAGGAGTTCGAAACCAGTCTGAGCAAGAGCAAGGCCCCATCTCTACTGAAAATAAAAATAATTAGGTAAGTGTTGTAGTAATCCCAGCTACAAAGGAGGCTGTGGCAGGAGGATCACTTGAATTAGGAGTATGAGGTTTCTGTGAGCTACAGTGATGCTATGGCACTCCAGCCTGGGCAAGAGGGTGAGGCTCTGTCTCAAAAAAAAAGGATTAAAGGAAATACATATAACTAGAAATTAGGGGAGAAATGGAACTACAATTGGACAACTCTATAATTTCTTTCAAAACAATGCAATGAACCATAAGAAACCCATTCTCAGCTCAGCGCCTATAGCTCACTGGCTAGGGCACCAGCCACATACACCAGGGCTGGTAGGTTCGAACCCAGCCTGGGCCTGCCAAACAATGACAACCAAAAAATGGCCAGGCAGGTGTGTGTAGTCCTAGCTACGTGGGAGGTTGAGGCAAGAGAATCACTTAAACCCAAGAGTTTGACGTTGCTGTGAGCTGTGACCACACAGAACTCTACCAAGGGTGACAGTGAGACTGTCTCAAAAAAAAAAAAAAAAATTAAAGGGCGGTGCCTGTGGTTCAATGAGTAGGGTGCCAGCCCCATATACCGAGGGTGGTGGGTTCAAAAACCCAGCCCCAGCCAAACTGCAACAACAAAAAAATTAGCCAGGCTTTGTGGCAGGCACCCATAATCCCAGCTACACGGGAGGTTGAGACAAGAGAATCGCCTAGCCCAGGAGTTGGAGGTTGCTGTGAGCTGTGACACCAGGGCACTCTACCAAGGATGACAAATTTTAAAAATAAAATTAAAATTAAAAATAGAAACCCATTCTCGGTACAATTTAAATACTAAACTGAAGAATTGAACAATGTAAAGACAGTCAACAGCAAAACAATACATGGGTTTTTTTCAATGCGTATTCATTAGGATGAATTCAAACATTCCTGAATGTTAGTTAATTTATTATACTCATCATCACTCCCTTGAATACACTCTTTTCAAATTCTTCATCTACCTCCAGGGAGTAAATACAAGCTATTTTTTCATTTGTATTGATTTAGGCATCTTATATATGATTGGTTTTATTCAACAGAAGCAGTTTACAACACTTCTCTCACATGTTTCTTTGTGCTACAAAAGCACTGAAAATATTAGTCCAACTCAGGAGTGGCTAAATGCTCCCTGAGGCCTGCAGAAATTGCCTAAAATACTATGCCTTGAAAGTCCTACCAAAATGATAGACTCCCAGCTCCAAAAGCTGTAAATAATGAGGACGGTTTTAAACTGCATGTTTACAAACCAGTGGATTTTGTTCATTGGATTTTAATAACTAAATTTACTCAAATCTGAAGTCTAAAGTCAATGTTCCCTTGAAGCAATGCCAATGAGTAATAGGCTTTCAAACTCAAGTGGTAAATTGATAAGCACAGCAATCTAAAGTCCATCAACCTTATCTTTGCAGTCAGTGATGAGGCTGTTTCACTATCAAATACAAAAAGCTAATTCAGGGCATTTTTATGTCAATTTTTCTGAAAATGGTCCCAAATATGCTGATTAAAACTCTTTACACACGCAGAAAGAAAGGAACATAGAGGTCAATGATCATACGTGGTGACTTTAAAAAGAAGTCTGAATTTTAATTTTTTTAGAGTACTCAGACATGCATTTTCTAAGGTCAGGATCCAGATCCTTCAGCCCAATCTTCCTCTCCAACACCTGAACACTTGCCAGGACACAACAGAAAAAAAGATGAACCATCAGCTCAGGGACATTATGTAGATGACAAAGACCTAGTTTCACACATTCCCACAACTGTAAGATTAAGTATACATAATTTGCTTCTTTAAAACTTGTTTGGAGGAAAAGAAGATGTAGCAGTCCTTCTACTAGCCTCATAACTTTGGAAAAGCAATTGTACCTCTCTGGGCCCCAAGTTTGTGTTTAAGTATAAAATGCCAACAGTATTTATACTGCCTCCCTCATTCATATGACAATCCCACAAAAACTGGATGCCATGTTCTGTACGGATGTCTTACTGTTAATGGAACAATCTAAAGATACCAGACCCTGATAAATGTTTCCAATCTACCTACTCCCATTTGCACACACCCCTTTACTAACAATCAGCTCTTACATGTTTTACTTTCTACCACATCCTTCCCAGACACTTACACTAACCACCAGAAGCTCAAGCTGCTCTTGGGCCCACACCTTAATTGCATGCATGCATTTCTTGGTCTTGCCTGTGAGCAATATTTAAAACCAACTCCACCATAGCTACTCATACATGTTTAACTTAGAATGGATTTATTATCACTAAAGAATAAATCAGGCTAGGCACAGTAGCTCACACCTCTAATCCCAGAATTCTGGAAGGCCAAGATGGGAAGAATGCTTGAGGTCAGGAGTTCAAGACCAACGAGAACAATAGCAATACCACCATCTCTACTAAAAATAGAAAACTTTGGCACTTATAGTCCAGCCACTCAAGAGGCTGAGGCAAAAGGATTGCTTGAGTCCAGGAGTTTGAAGCTATGGCAATCTAGCTGGGCAACAGAGTAAGACTCTGTCTCCAAAAAAAGGAATAAATCAGTAGAGAAGACACCTGTAACTGAAATACCAAAAATTTAAAAAAAAAACCTAACAACCATTTAATACCAGGCACAATTTGCAACTGTTAGTCTAAACATGGCTAGTTCTAGAATAAACTAAATGGTCCTTCTGGAAACAATAGCAGAAATACTTCAAAGCCAAAAAGTGCTAAAACCATCTTGGCTCTTTGTTGAGAAACATGTACACACCTGCAAACACATGCATGCATTATAAATATGCACATTCACAGTCAGGTATGGTGGCTCATACCTTTAATCCCAACAGTCTGGGAGGCCGAGGCTGGCGGATTGCTTGAGCTCAGGAGTTCAAGATCAGCCTGAGCAAGAGCGAGACCCTGTCTCTAAAAAAATAGCCAGGCATTGCAGTGGGTGCCTATAGTCCCAGCTGCTCAGGAGGCTGAGACTAGAGAATCACTTGAGCCCAGAGTTTGAGGTTGCTGTGAGGTATGATGCCATGGTACTCAACCCTAGGGTGACTAAGTGAGACTCTGTCTCAAAAAAAAGAAGAATTAAGAAGAAATATGTATATATACACACAGACATTCACATAAAATAGAAGAAACAAAAGGAAATTATGATTGGGTGCCATAACACACATCTGTAATCCCAGCTGTTCAAAAGGCTATGATGGGAGCATTATTTGAGCCCAGGAGTTTGAGACCAGCCCTAGCAACAAAGTGAGACCCCCATCTCAAAAAACAGGTTTGTTTTTTGTTTTTTTTTTTGAGACAGAGCCTCAAGCTGCCCTCCTGGGTAGAGAGCTGTGGCATCACAGCTCACAACAATCTCCAACTCCTGGGCTCAAGTGAGTCTCCTGCCTCTGCCTCTGAAGTAGCTGGGATCACAGGCGCCCGCCACAACACCCGGCTATTTTTTTTGGTTGCAGTCATCATTGTTGTTTGGCAGGCCCTGGCTGGATTTGAACCCGCTACCTTAGATGTATGTCGCTGGTGCCTTAGCCACTTGAGCCACAGGCGCTGAGCCAACAGATTTGTTAAAAAAGAAAATCATGAATGGGCAGCGCCTGTGGCTAAAAGGAACAGGGCACTGGCCCCATATGCTGGAGGTGGTAGATTCAAACCCAGCCCCAGCCAAAAACGGCAAAAAAAAAAAAAAAAAAAAAAAAATCATGATAAGGTTATTTCTGTTTGGTGACCTTATAAGCAATGTTTACTTTCTTCTTCATATTCTGTTTTTTTCAATTTTCCTATGAAAGTATATACTATTTTAATAAACAATAAATTCTCAGTACAGGGGTTTCTAGTGAAAATCTAGAAAGATAAGAGGGAAAGGTTTATTTGTAAACTGTTATTTTTCATACTTTAAACACATACATATTTAAAATGCCAATTTATTTTCTAGCTTTAAGTATTCTGCCAATTTTCTTTTCTCTATATACATCCTACTTTATTTCCTAAAATATATGCAAAACAAATCCTAGACCTTGTGTTTTATTTCACCAATATGTATTTCAATGTGCATTTTTTTTTTTTGGAAACAGAGCCTCAATCTATCCCCCTGGGTAGAGTGCCGTGGCTTCACAGCTCACAGCATCCTCCAACTCCTGGGCTCAAGCGAGTCTCCTGCCTCAGCCTCCCAAGTAGCTGGGACCACAGGCGTCCGCCACAACGCCCAGCTATTTTTTGGTTGCAGCCGTCATTGTTGTTTGGCAGGCCCAGGATGGAGTCAAACCCGCCACCTTAAGTGTATGTGGCTGGTGCTTTAGCCACTTGAGCCACAGGTGCCGAGCCTCAATGTGCATTATTAATTGCTAAGTAGAAAAAAATTATATCGTCATACTATCATTGTATCTAATAGGACAAAGGTAATTTCACAACATCATCTAATCATCAAAAAGTAAATGTGACAAAATGTTAACTACAGGTTGAATATCCCTTGTCTAAAATGCTTGGGACCATGGGATTTGGGGATTTTTTAGACTTTGGAATTTTTTGCACATACATTATACTGGTTGAGCATCCCTAATCCAAACTCCAAAATGCAAAGCATTTTCTTTGAGCATTATTTCAGCTCTCAAAATGTTGTTTTTTCCTTTGTGTTTCTTGTTTATTTGTTTGTATTTTTGCTTTGCGCTTTTGAGACAAAGTCTCATTCTACTGCCCTGTGTAGAGTGCCATGGCCTCATTATAGCTCATAGCAACCTCAAATTCATGGGTTCAAGCAATTCTCTTGTCTCAGCCTCCCAAGTAGCTAGGACAATAAGTACCTAGGCAATTCTCTTGTCTCAGCCTCCCAAGTAGCTGGGACAATAAGTACCTAGATAAATCTCTTGTCTCAGCCTCCCAAGTAGCTAGGACATAATGTTTGGCTAATTTTTCTATTTTTAGTCTAGACAGGATCTTGCTCTTGCTAGGATTACAGAAAATGCCACCACGCCCAGCCAGTGTTTTGAATTTTGGAGCATTTTGGATTTCAAATCTTCAGATTAAGCTTGCTCAACCAGTATTCCTGAATCTAGGTGAATGTATCCAGGTTGTGCATTGCATTATTTCCAATTTGGTAGGTAAAAAATATCTCAATATGAAACAATAGGAGAAGGGATAGAAGGTTTCAGTAAGGAAAGAATCACAAAAAAAATTGGGTTTAAAAAGGTCAGGAAACAGCAAACAGATTACAGTCAGTGGATTATATCCTCCATGAAAAATGGCTACATATAGACTATAATAACATGCACTTTAAGAAAAATTTGTCCATGAAGAAAGGAAAATATAAGCCTGTTAAACAGTTAGGGAGAAACAACTGGAAGAACAGAGCTTCTGCTTTAAGGTGGTCGTATGATGGATAATACTTCCTGGTTTCTGAACATTTCCATAGTGTACATGTGATTAAAGAAAAATTTTTAAATGCAATGTAAAGATCAACCAGATAACTACATACTATGCTACTGTTGAACAATTTCAAGTATTTGTACAATTAGCTGGCTTCAATTTGAAAAATACCAGCAGTCAACCTATGAGCTTTTTATTTTCTCATATACTTTAAGGAATTATGGATCACCCAAAACCACAAAAAATGACTACTTTGTAACGCTCTAAAATGTTAACAAAAATAGTAACCTCCAATGGCCAATTTCAAAACCCATTAAAAATATAAATACCTCATCATATATACTCCCATTAATATCTGCACCATAGATAGGTGCCACGAAAGTTAAATTCTTCCAGTACTTGCGCTCCAAATCTTCATAATCCAAGTATCTCGGAGTACAATATCTGCAAAGATAGATAAAAAAAGTACAAGCCAAATAAGACGGTTTTAAGATTTTTCCCTACCATTTTATTTAACTTTCCAAAACAAAATCCTAACAAAAATACAGTAGACAGTCATGCTGTCAAATCTAACAAACATTCAAATGTATTTATCATAGACATCTGAATATTCTTAAGATCCTTAAATAACTTTATTATCACTCTATATCCTTAGTAGCACTAAAAATACATTCACTAAAGTATCACCATGCCATGTCACATAACACATTTGAAAAAAAGTATCAATAATATATAAGCCAAAAAGAAGTTAAAAGGACATTATTTTAGCTTTCAAAATATTTTTAAATCTTTAAGCAATTATACTATATTGAGAAATTTTATAGGCTTATAGAGAACATAACATAGAAACACTAAAAAGGACAATTTCTTTAAAATATAAGAAAGTAAAACTAAAATAAGATAATTTGCAGTTATTAGATTGGCCAATGCTCAATATATCAATGGCACGGAAAAAATGAGACCTTTTACACAACTAGAGTGAAAATATAAACTGTCAAAACCTTTCCAACATATAATTTTTCAATAGATACCAAAAGCCTTAAAAATCACCTCTACCAATTCATTCTAACAACACAGATGTGTAACATTGTAGATGGCCCAGGACGGTTATGCTTCACCATTTAGCTAATATCTATCAACTAGGAATTAGTTTTTTAAAATATCAAACATAACTTAAGATTGCCCTTTCTAGGTACTGACATTAAATTCCTTCCACAGTTGAACAGAGTGGGTTACAGTGTATATAATATGATTATATTTAAGAATAAATAAATAGGCTTGGCACCCTTAGCTCAGTGGATAGGCTGCCAGCCACATACACGGAGGATGGCAGGTTCATACCGAGCCTGGGCTGGCTAAAGACAACAATAACAACAACAATAAAATAGCCAGGCATTGTGGTGGGTGCCTGTAGTCCCAGCTACTTGGGAGGCTGAGGCAAGAGAATTGCTTAAGCCCAGGAGTTTGAGGTTGCTGTGAGCTGTGACACCACAGCACTCTACCTACAGCAACATAGTGAGACTATCTCAAAAAAAAAAAAAAAAAAAGGGTGGCGCCTGTGGGTAAGTGAGTAGGGCGCTGGCCCCATATACTGAGGGTGGTGGGTTCAAACCCGGCCCTGGCTGAACTGCAACCAAAAAAAACAGCTGGGCCTCATGGCGGGTGCCTGTAGTCTCAGCTACTCGGGAGGCTGAAGCAAGAGAATCACTTAAACTCAGGAGTTGGAGGTTGCTGTGAGCTGTGACCACACAGCACTCTACTGAGGGTGATATAGTGAGACTCTATCTCTACAAATAAATAAATAAATAAATGTACATTAAGTGGCCAGAAAATGTGTACCAAATTATAATTATTAATGGTTATCTCTCACATAGGAATTACAGAAAAGCACTTACTTTTTTGTACTACTATGATTTAGAATAATAGTCTTATCACAAAAAAATAGAAGAAGTAAAGATGTCTAGCAACAGTTGCAATCCCTATAAAGCATACTGGACATTTTAGATTAACTCATTACAGAACTATCAACATGTCCACTCACTATACTGGGAAACCCAACCTGGTTATCTATGTAATGAGCAAGAAAACCAAACAATTTAATTTGACAACTGTACTTCAAATACAGAACAATCTGCTGTTCTACCCAGAATGGCACAATCTCTCAGCACAGGCAAAAATAAAAGGATGGCCTGAAATCCTGACTAACTTGACATCATTCCACCACTTCTATTACTAGGTTTCAGTAATATCAGGAATTCCAGACACAAATTAATCAAGCTAACCAGAGATCAAAGTCAGGTGATTAAGACAGATACACATCCCTATTTTCCAGAGCACAGAACAGAAGGAAGGACAGAAAAGAGAAAAGATGAAGGTAGCAGAAATGTGGTTTACTAGGACTTCTAAAAAAATGTCTTAGATTTTGGAAGCTGAAGCCCTTAACTACATTATACTACATATGAAGAATCTGTCACCATATGACCAGTCTGGATCAATTTTTAAAAACCCATGACTCTTAAAGGGAAAGTCAAATATTATCCACTGAGAGTAAATTTTAAAATCCTTAAACATTTCAAACAAATTCTGATTCTAAACTAGAAATAAAGTGACCACCAGTTCCCCTGGCTAGAATCTCATTCTAATGAGTCCTATCCTCACACTCCTTCCTTAGTGGGTTGTTCAACAATCACAGCTGGTCCACAAGTCCTGTGTCAATTTGCTCAACACTGATTAAACCATACCTTCCTGCCCAGGACCTTTCACTCATTCTAGCTCAGTTGTTAAGAGGTGGGCTCCAAGACCATGCTGCCTGGGTTTGAATCCAGGCTCTCATTTAAAAGTCACCTGATCCTGGACAGGAGGCTGAATTTCTTTGGAACTCAGTTATTCCTCTATAAAACAGAAATAACAACAGCTAAGCTGTTGTGAGGGCTCCATCACATAATTATGTAAAGACTTACCACCAAGAAGAAAGTACAGATCCGTGATGTGAGTATGCTAATTCAGCTCTTTACATAATTGTTTACATTAGAATTATGTTGGAAGTCTGTAGATTTTCTTTGGACTAAGTTGCATTATCAAATATGTATGTCATCCTCTCCGTTATTTAAATGAAGCACATTATTCACTATATACCTACGCAAGGACACGTAGCAAAGAAAAACAGATGGATAGAAAGACTGCCAGCATGCTTCCTTGCTTAAAAATTGTTTTATCTCATGACTATCCTACAGCCATTATGAAGATAACAATGTGATCCCAACACAGCTCTTGTGTGGACAACCAAGAGCCTTGGCTTAAGGCTTAGAACCCCATGTCATTGGCATTTGAAATAACTTTCTACATGAAACTGGTCTAGAAAATATAAAAAGATGAATTTCAAAGGTGTTTTACCATTATAGAATTACAATGAAATTAAAAAACATAAATTAACTTTTTTTTTGAGACAGAGTCTCACTTTGTTACCCTCTGTAGAGTACCATAGTGTCATAGGTCACAGCAACCTCAAACTCTTGGGCTCAAGCGATTCTCTTGCCTCTGCCTCCCTAGAAGCTGAGACTACAAGCACCCACCACACACCCAGCTATTTTTGTTTAGCAGGTCTGGGCCAGGTTCAAACTCACCAGTCCCAGTGGTGGCCAGCACCCTAACCACTGAGTTACAGGCACCAAGCAATAAATTAACTTTAAAGAAAATAAAATTTAACCTAGAAATAATCTTTCAAATAATTTATCAAAATATTTCATAATTTCATAAGTTAATTAAAAAATCCAATTAGGCCAACCACAGTGGCTCACATCTATAATCCCAGCACTTGGGAGGCCAAGACAGGTAGACTGCTTGAGCTCAGGAGTTCAAGACCAGCCTGAGTCAGAAAGAGACCTTGCCTCTAAAAATAGCCGGGTGTTGTGGTGGGCGCCTGTAGCCCCTGGTACTTGGGAGACAGAGGAAAGAGAATCGCTTGAGCCCAAGAATTTGAGGTTACTGTGAGCTGTGATGCCACGTACTCTACTGAGGGCAACAAAGTGAGACACTGTCTCAAAAAAAAAAAAAAAAGCCAATTAGTTTTTTTAAATATCTGTGAATTCCAGAATATCAAGAAATGTATATTTTGTTTAAGTAATAAATAAATTGGCCCAGTGTCCATAGCACAGTGGTTATGGTGCCAGGCATGTACACCGAGGCTGGTGGGTTCAAACCCAGTCTGGGCCTGCTAAAACAACGACAACTGCAACAAAAAAAACAGCTGGGTGTTGTGGTGGGTGCCCGTAGTCCCAGCTACTCTGGAGGCTGTGGCAAGAGAATCACTTAAACCCAAGAGTTGGAGGTTGCTGTGACCTATGATGCCATGGTACTCTACCATGAGGGTGACATAGTGAGACTCTGTCTCAAAAAAAAAAAAAAAATAGTAGCACATAAATCTTTATAATCTGCCTAATAATTTACACCATTTTAAGTATTTTTTGGGAGGACACTATTTATTCAGTCAACATAGATTAAAAAAGAACCTACCACATCCAGACATCCTGGACCCAGAGATATTCTGTATACCAGTGTGGTACATAAAACAGACAAGATCACCTGAATGACTTTCTTCAGGAAGAATAAATCTGTATCAAGCCATCAGAGTACAGTGCCTATAGCTCAACCGGCTAAGGCGCCAGCCATGTACACCTAAGGTGGTGGGTTCGAATCCCCAGCCCGGACCCGCCAAACAACAATGACCGCTGCAACCAAAAAATAGCTGGGCGTTGTGGCGGGCGCCTGTGGTCCCAGCTACTTGGGAGGCAGAGGCAAGAGACTCGCTTGAGCCCAGGAGTTGGAGGTTGCTGTGAGCTGTAATGCCACGACACTCTACCCAGGGGGACAGCTTGAGGCTCTGTCTAAAAAAAAAAAAAAAAAAAGCCATCAGAGTACAAGTTGAAGAGATACGAATAAAACCAGTGCCTAGTAAAATAAATTCTCTTGAA